>OW804095.1:37826964-37976536 GCA_942159475.1 Sthenelais limicola
CTATCTCACATTCCCTCTTCAATTACTTCAATAATACAATCTTGACCAAGAAAGTTTTTTTTTTCAGAATCTTTACATTCTTGTATTACTATTGTTTGGTGAATAACATCAATACCTAATTATATTTTTCCATGAAAAATAGATCACCAGCATGCATGCAACGGAACCTCTGTTTATGCAAAATATTATATTCGGCTTCATTTCATCAAATATAATTTTAACAAAGGTGGGCGCGATATTCAGGGTATTGAATTGTATTGTATTCGGTTAGAATTGCATATCATTCAGATGAGAAATTGTAACTGAATAACATGCAACTTCAATCCAATCCAATTCAAACCATCTTTTATTCGTATCTAGCTTCTTATATGGGTCAGATTTTCAGAAAATATACAATTAGCAGCTGTACACATTTAGTAAATTATGCTAAATCAGGCTGCAATTTGGTCAATACTAGGTAAATTCAAATATATTTGGCATTGTATTGACACTAGTAATCTGTCTGGTTAGATTTCACTGTATTTTGAACTTTATTTTCGTCCGAAATTTCGGTTACATGAGACGATTGGCGAAGTTGAATTGTACATTTTCTGAAAATCTGACCCATATGCAAACATACAAATCCAGGTCCTCCAGTATCTTGCTTCATTGTAACTTCATCATAACACATTGCTGAATGAGAGTTGAGAATGAGTGCAATAGCAGTAGTGTGCAACAACTAATCACATTGTCCTTTTAACATTTAAATAATTAGTGATGATTCAGAACCCAAACACATTTTTATATGTCAAGAATCTTTATTGCTTATGGCATATAAATTATATAATACAATTAATAGTGAATAGAAGACAGTACCAGTAATTGGATAGATTTTTAAGAATCTCGTCCAATACATACTCCATTACTAGGTCCTCGTTTCCTTCTTAATATGTATTGGGGTCGATTATTGTAACATACTAATATTTTAATTCATTAGAATTGTAATGGGAATATATATATATATATCATATTTTTATTCTGAATCCATCAATATACAATTACATTACTTTGTTCAGAACCTGGATTACAGCCTCTGCTAATGCAGTTCTTCCTGGTGTGGCCAGCAGTTCGAAGATAAATACCTTACAAAGTTATTTGATGCACATATCAGGATCATTATACAATATAATATAATATAATCAATATAAGTTGAAATGTGAAAGTTTTAGATTACCCTTTCCACCCTTCCCGGCTCTTATTAATACTAATATCCAGTCTTATCAAGCCTCTTTGCTCCTCACTGACTTGTGTTCGTATTTAGGTTTGATTTTTGAATCAAAGTATATAATGTATCGATAGAGTTCATTGTCCTTCTTTTTGAT
The DNA here is from genome assembly GCA_942159475.1 of Sthenelais limicola. NCBI lineage: Eukaryota > Metazoa > Annelida > Polychaeta > Phyllodocida > Sigalionidae > Sthenelais > Sthenelais limicola. The sequence goes on from OW804095.1 coordinate 37,828,326, forward strand.
GTTTTGTTGTGTCGATATTCATTTAATTGTAATTTATTTCATTCGTGTTTCTCTGAGCCAAACCCAAACCCAACCTTAAATCTAGACATTGAAATACAAATATACTCCTTAAGATAACCTCAGATATGGGTCAGATCTTCCGAAAATGTACAATTCACCTTCACCGATCCTCTCAAATAACCACATTTAAGACAACAAAGAGCTTCAAAGTGCAGTTTAACTTAAGAGAACTGATACTTTAAATCAATGCGATACTAAATATACTCAGATATACCCAGTATTCTTCATTTTTCAGCCTAATTTAGTAGCATTTCCTAAATATATAGAGCTGCCAACTGTACATTTATCTGAAATTCTGACCCATATGCATAGGTAAATTCAGCCTCGAGATTTGGTCAATGTATTTATGGGTGAAATTTTCAGAAAATGCACAATTCACATTCAGAAACCCTCTTAAATAATCCGAATTAAATACAAAAATGAGACTCAAAACACAATTCAACATAAACGAACAGATTCTTTGAATCGACTTGATGTCAAATATACTCAGATATACCTAGTATTTATCGTTTTTCTGTCTAATTTAACAGAAGTTACCAAATATTCTAGAGCTGCCGATTGTGCAATTTCTGAAAATCTTACCTTATGCTACTGACAGCACTAAACACCCCAAAATGGCAACAATTCTGTGCAGGGTTCCTATGGGACAGCATTTGAAAAATATCATTATTTGGTGACTTTTGACTCATTTTCCTGCAACACATCACAAATGCCAAAGGTGAGAGAGGTAGGCTGCTCACACCTGATATTCCCTATAGTGTTTCCACCATTGCTGACACGAATAGTTTACAGATATGGGTCAGATCTTCAGAGAATGTACAATCCGCCTTCACCAATTCACTCAAATAACCAACATTTGAGATAGAAATAGAGCTGAAAAATGCAGTTTAACAAAGCAAAACCGATACTATAAATCAATGCGACACCAAATATACTCAGATATACCCGGTATGTATAATTCATCATTTATCAACCTAATTTAGCAAAATTTCTTAAATGTGTAGAGCTGCCAAATTGTACATTTCATTTTTATCTTTGAAATATTTCCTCGTTATCATAAGCTTAGATGTATTTGTGCACGATTTTCTACGTATCTAAAATAGTATAAATTATTAACTTCAGAGGTAGACAACACACTTTACCCCCGTGACATAATTATGATCTTTTTCCATTAAATTTGTACCATATGACCTCAAATATAGATATGAGTAGAACATTTTGGAGAAAAATCTCTTTTTATTTCTTTTTATAATTATAGTAAAACACGAATAAATAACCCATGTTCCCATCAACTCCCATACTAAAGCAGCTTTACTTACAAGCGACTGTAAGTTGGTGAGATAATACTATTTTTCGATTTCTTTCTTTTTATGTAGCAAAGGATAATCGTTGAAAGTTTTGTGAAAATATCAGTGGACACTCTTTTGTTCATTGAACACCCGCATCTACCAATTATAAATGTAATCGAACTTTAATTTAGGCAATTATAAATGTAATCGAACTTTCTAGATTTAATGTACAGTATAAACCTAAGGAATCTAACACATTTTTGCATGTTATTTTGAAAGATAGAAATAAAAGTTTGGTTTCTCGATTGCCTACCACTGTCATAATGTTCTCATGACGTCTTCTTGTTTCTCTTTTTCCTACTCTTTTTGTGGCATGTTTTATTAGGGAGATTTAGCCACCACAACGCACCAACACATCACTAACGCATCCAGCGATGTGGTGCTACGTAATTATCGGCTAAGTTCGACCTCTCGAGAAATCCCCATCGCTGGACAAAAATCTTTTCTCCTAGCTAAGGAAAAGATACATATCCCCATACTGAAGCTAAGGAGAGGAATTAATAAAATATTTACTGGTAATTGCCCACCAAGAAATATTGCTTTTTTCAAACATAAACCTTTATATACCAGACATAAAACACTTCTTAGATATCCTTAATGTTTACCTTCATTGGAATCGTTTTTTTGTGTGATATGTGACTCATTTTGCTATAGATCCTATATTTCTGTATTCACTTATATGGAGTACTGTGTATAGGATGTGTTTCCGTATGTCTTACCATCAGTAGATCGGAACAAAGCGAAAGAAATAATGGTTCTATTGAACCTTTTCTGTATTGTCCGAGCTACTTGATGTATCATATGAGTCAGATTTTCAGAAAATGTACAATTGGCAGCTGTACCCATTTAGTAAATTTGGCTAAATTAGGCTGCAAGTTGGCCAATACTAGGTGAATTTGAGTATATTTGGCATTGCATTGACTCTAGCAATCTGTTTGGTTAGGTCGAACTGTATTTTGAACTTTATTTTCGTCTGAAATTTGGGTTATTTGAGAAGATTGGCGAATTTGAATTGTACATTTTCTGAAAATCTGACCCATATATAGATCTAGAGCTTGATGGGACAAATGTGTTATATCAGATTTTGCTTGAATTAGGATCAGCTGAAAATAATATCACAAGATGTTATGCTGTTTTACAATAAAAATAACTCGATTCCTACATCTGACTTGTGAATGAAACACAGCTACGGCCACAAAACCCAAATGTCGCAAAAAATGGATTTTGAGATGTCATCATATATTTGGAAAGATGGGAACAAGCGGATATGGAGAAGTGTTTCTATATTTTATGTTTAGCATATTTAATATTTGAAGATGTGTTTTTGGGTGGACAATTACCAGTAAAGTAGCTAAATATACTCTATAGGTAGACCTGTGAAACGCAAAGATATATTGAATAGTCTATCTTGAAATTAGGTACATGGATTAATATGACTTGAAGCGCGAAGCCCCTCAAAAATGAGAACAATTAAACAAAGAGATCTTGTAAATAAATCACTTTGGAAAATATCATTTTTGCGACCTGTGACTCATTTTCCTAAAACACATTACAAATGGTGGCTTGTGTCAAGATTAGGGCCCCTTTACCTATCTACTACCACTATAGGGCTGTCACCATAGCCTCTGCAATAAAAGATAACCTTAGCTACTAAGGACATCAGCCATCTCTCCCCAGCAATTATGCGTAGTATACTACCATCTAAAGCGGAGAAAGAAGTAAGTGAATGATAGCGAAGTTAAACAAAGCTTTTATGGGTCAGACTTTCGGAAAATGTACAATCGGCCTTCGCCAATTGTCTGAAATAGCCTACATTTAAGACAACAATGAGCATCAAAATTCAAAAGATCTTCAGAAAATATACAGTTGGCAGCTCTACACATTTAGGAAATTCTCCTAAATATGGCTGAAAAATGAAGAATACCGGGTATATCTAAGTATATTTGGTATGGCATTGATCTAAAATATCAATTTGGTATGTCAAACTGCATTTTGAAGCTCATTTTTGCCTTAAATGTGGGCTATTTCAGAGGATTTGTGAAGACGAATTGTACAATTTATGAAGATCAGACCCATATATTATTGACATGCTGTGAAGATTGTCTGTAATTGATGAAATGCTGTCAATAAAAGAATTAAACATATTCACTTTATTAAGGTGGAGAAGAAAACATTTAATAACTTAGCAGTGAGCCACTTTCGGTGATTGAAGGAAGTAGTATTATTCACTGGGTGAATACTGTGAAGCCAAGACCTGGATACTCCCACTGTAACTGGAGAAAGGTCTTCTCATAGTAATCCCAACCGATGTAAATAAAAACATTTAAATACCAATTAATAGTAATTCATTAGGCAAAAACGCAAATTTAATTTGACAGAATTCCGGATTTTATGAATATAAGGTAACGATGAATTGATATATTTTGTGATTGAAAACTATTTTCAGAAGTAAGAAGAGATTTTGGACGCTTCAACATGACTGTGTGACAGGGAAAACATCGTATTTGACAATTATTAACGATCATTTTATGACTATAATTCGTGAGAGAATGATTTGATGAATGATGAGAGAATATTAGATGAATATAAATAACAGTTAAGTAGTTTCAAAGATCGCTAAAGGTAGTGCTATACCGCGCTGTGCTCGTTCTTTAGATTCTATTTTTAACACCTGTTTACTCCACGATCTGCAGCTTCTATGCGCGGGAATGTAATCCTACTGCGTAATCGTGTGTGTAGGATCGCACGCAAGTCAACAGCATGTGGGTCAGATTTTCAGAAAATGTACAATTCACCTTCACTAATTCTCTCAAATAACCCACATTTAAGACAACAATGAGCTTCAAAATACAGTTTAACATAACAGAACTGATACTTTGAATCAATGCGATACCAAATATACTCAAGTAGACCTGGTATTCATCATTTTCCAGACTAATTTAGCAGAATTTCCTAAATGTGTAGAGCTGCCAATTGTACATTTTCTGAAAATCTGACCCATGTATCCAGTTCGTTGCCATGCAAACTCCCGCCTTCTCATTTTGCCATGCTTTTATTATACCTGATGGCATGATGGAGGTTTGTAATCGATCGAGACGTTGGGTCAAATCGCATGACACCCCAAAGAGGTGGAGTGTGACTTGACCCAACATCATGATAGGTCTATTATAGGTATTTATTATATACTAAATAAACAAGGAAACTTGATTCTAATAGTATTTTACCTTATTTTTCATCAATCTTGTGGATATTTGACTTTTCAAAGGGCACCCCTGAATAGCACCCCTGAAATCACATACTATGTGAAGGGTTACAATGGTAACCATATCTCCCTGACAACCAATCTGATACCCTTGAAAGCTATTCTAATGGATTCCTTGGCCCCGAAAACCAGAGCTAATGGTACAATATTAAGATTTCGGAACACAACTTGCTAAGTTATGGTCATTTTTGCATTGGCCTTGATGATTGTGTTGCAAGTATTTAGTAACTATGGCAACCATATTCCCATGACAAGCTATCTGATGCCTATGAAATACATCTTAAATTGTGTTTGCATGACTTGATTGGGACCAATGTGATGTTGGGTTGATAAAAGTGTGAAATTCCCCAAGATATCTTAATTTCATCAAAGATTTGAATAACCATGGTAACCATATCTCCATGACAACCAATCTGACACCCTTGAAAACTATTTTAATGGATTCCTTGACCCCCAAAACCATAACAAAATGGTGCAACATTAAGAATATGGACCACAACTTCCTAGGTTATGAGCAATTTTTCCATTGACCCTAATGAATGTCTTGCATGCATTTAGTAACTATGGCAACCATGTGCCCTTGACAACACATCTGATGCCTATGAAATATATCTTAATATATGTTTTGCATTGCTGGAATGAAATCAATGTGATGTTGGGTTGATAAACATGTGAAATTCCCCAAGAAACCTCAATTCTTGAAAGATCTGAATAACCATGGTAACCGTATCTCCATGGCAACTGATCTGACACCCTTGAAAACTATTTTAATGGATTCCTTGAACCCCAAAACCTTAACAAAATGGTGCAACATTAAAGATTCGGAGCACAACTTGTTTAGTTACGAGCACGTTTTTACTTTGGCGGCCATCTTGGCGGCCATCTTGGATTTCTCAAAATGCTAAAGGGTGGCAATGCGCCATCCACCTGAAAATCATTGGCCAACACCCATATATTAAGAATCCAGTGAAAAAAAAACTATATCACAACTTTTGTATGTTAGCCATTCTGGCTGCCCGACTAATATAGTATCTCACTGACACCATAACCATTTGTTCTAGTACTTCCGGTTTTGTTTCACGGGAAGACTTGACCGTCGTTTCAACTGCTTCTTCAGCTGCTAAGTACAGCATTTATTAAATGAAACTATATTCTAAAAGGGGAAAGTTTAGTCTACTATAATTGTAAGTCCCATTGTTCTGTAATGATAAGTTTTTACAAGAAAATTAGATCAAAGACAGACCAAAGGTTAGAACAGGTCTCCCAGCCTGTCTCTTTCTAACCTCCAGGCTGACTATTAAAGTGTAAGGACGGTCATATTTCCGATCCATCACCTGTAGATTTGATTTGTAAATAATATGTTTTGACTATTCCTTTATCATCCTGGAGTAAAAATAGAACCCAAACTCGAAGGTATTATTAGCAATAGGATTGCATGGGTCCTCATCAAATCTTCGTCAAATCTTTTCACATAACAGCACTAGCTGTATCAGACTTGTGCTGCCATGGAATAGTTTTGACTCTGACCCATGCAATCCTATTACTAATGATACCTACACGAGAGGTTCTATCATAGGAATGAATTCTATAAAGTCACAGCGATACAGGGGGGCGTTTCATAAGTTAACGCAGCGCGCATTCGTTATGGTAGCGTTAGATAATGATAAATTTAGCGCGCGTTCGTTATAGTAACGCAATGTTAGTTGAAGTCAATTTTGGCCCTTAGCGCGCGCTATGTCATTCTTTATTTGATAACGACTGTCGTTAAATCCTATAACGCACGCCCCCCAGCTGTTGACGGCAAATTGACGGCAACTAACATTGCGTTACTATAACAAATGCACATTAAAGTTATCGGTATCCGACCCATAGTTGCGCTACCATAACAAATGTGCGCTACATTACTTATGAAACGCCCTACAGATGTAAAATTTACCATACGTTTTCCCTGCCAAGATCAATGGCCATGATATACAGTCACACTTTAGTATTGAGCGAGTGAGATTTTTATATATGAGATATTTTAGAGTGGGCAGAGAGAGGGGAAAATGTGGCTCAATAATTGATGGCATGATGGAATGTCTGGCGGGTTTGGTTTATCCTCACGCCATTTTACAGATGGACAGATGATGCTATGATTTGTTACCATTTGGTGGAAGACCATCCATATTTCATCATGTGGTTGCAGTTATTCTGTATGCACTTTACACGATTTAAGTTGCTGTGGTGCTTGGATTTTGCTTCATATTTAGCAAGAAAAGATGCTGAAACTGTATGCAGAAATGAACATTGAAAATTAGCCCAGATAAATGTTGATTTTGTCTCAAGTGTGATTCTATTTTCATTAGTAACTAGCAAAGTAACTGTCCTCCGGACGGTCACCCTCTCTCTCTCATTTCCCTCACCCCTCTTCTCTGTCTCTCATACCTGTTTTTCTGTCCCAACCCCATCTCCGATTCTGCCCTCTCCCTCCCGTCTTCCTCATGCTCCCCCTCCTCACTTTTCTCCTTCCCCTCTCTCCCTTCCCCTACATCCTCTCCCTCCCCTCTTTTCCCGACCCTTTACTTTCCCTCCCCCTCCCCCTCTCCTATTCCCCCTCTCCCTTTTCTTTACTGTCCCTCTCCTACACCCTCTCTCTCCCCCTCTCCCTCTCCATTACCCCCACCCTCTCCCTTTGCCTCTTCTTCACTGTACCACTCCTCTGCATGTAGTTAGGTCCCCCTGGAAATGACGTAGTAGGTTGTGGGAGGTTTCAGGGGCGGATCCAGGATTTCATGAAGGGGGGGGTTTAGGTCTTAGAAAAGGGCACATGTTGGGGAGTCTGTGAGCGCCGAAGGCGCGAAGCGCTCAGAGGAAGGTCCAGGAGGGTGCTCCCGGGAAAATATACACCTCCTGGTGCATTTTGAGTGGATAAATAAAATTTGTATTTTAATTTTATAATTTGTATTTTAACAATATTTGCTGCTCATTATATTACAGATGATGTAGAAAAAAATAATAAATGTTCACAATGACATGTTTATTGAAAACTCAATAATTTCCACTAAAGATGAGAACCATATTTTGTATAAAGAGTCTTTCTATCAGTTATGATAAGTACCTGTAGTCTCAATACCTGATGATCAATACTTACAATTGTTTGGGGGTTATTTTCTGATATTAAAAGTAATTCTCTTTCCAATTCATCCCCCTCTTTCAGTAAACAGCTTATTATTTTAGTCTTTCTCCTTATAGTTTTTTGACATAATTTTTTACAAAATCGATATTCACAATTTAGGCCAGAAACAGGTGGAAAATGTCTGAGGGCTTTGTAAAATAGCTTCAAATGGGATATACTTATGTCACCATAATGACAAAAACTATGACACATTAGTTGGACAAAATTCATGGGATTGAAATGACTAATGATATTTTAAAATTAAAATTAGAAACAAATTCCCAACAATGAAAGCAACATTTCAAGATAAAAGGCCAGTTGAAAAATCATTTTGGGTCACAATGAGGCCCTATTCAACCTGGAAATTCATCAAAATTCGGGCAAAATTCAAACTATTAAATACAAATCACACAAATAATTGAGATGTGTTTCAGGAAAATGAGTCACAAGTCGCAAAAAATGGATTTTGAGATATCATATTTGAAAAAGGAGAACAAGGTGATTCCAATGATACTAAACACTGGGACACCTAATAAGTATTTCTTAATATATTAAGTAGTTCTATATTTTAATTTTTATATCTTTATTTTTGAAAAAAAAAAGAAGTTTTGCAATGTTTCTGGATGGGCAATTACCAGTAAAGTAACTAAATATACTTTATACAAAGGCCTTCAAAATTCAGGGATCTATTTAATACAATGTCCTGAAAGTTGTGACACAAATTTATATGGCTACAAGTGCTAGACCCTCTAACAATCAGAATATTTCAATAAAGGGATCTTGTGAAAAAAACAATTTGAAAAATATCAATTTTGCGACTTATGACTCATTTTCCTGAAACACATCACAATTGATCTATTTCGAAATAAAAACAATATGGGTCACACTCTAACCACCATTAGAATTCAATATCTTGTATCCACTTGAAAACATTATCTCAACTACTTATGTATGTCAAAATGGCCAGATTTCATGACCAGTAAGGGCATCACATCACAAACAAAAGGGATTATTTCACATGAGGGGAAAATAATAATCTTAAGAATTTGAAAGGATTATTTCAATCATTTACACATGACAAAAAGGTCAGATTCTATACGTATAGGCACAAAGGGCTATACTTACAACACATGAAATAAAGCAATAATTGTTAGATACATTATAGCCTAATTTCCCCTTTTACTTTTTCAAACAATTAATAGATTCCAGTCAGAAAACCAGTTGAAAAATTATCATTTGTCATAATGAACCAATTTTAACCGAAGGTTGCAAAAATTGTTTAATAACTTAAAACTTTAATAAAAATACTTGGGATGAACAACCCAAGTTACAAAATACCGCACAATCGCACAATATTACGCAAGGGAAATCCCAACCATTTCATAAAAAGAGTATTATTTAATGTTGTACGTTGCATTGGTGCCTATCTAGGTGAGAGAGAAAATGAAGAAAAACAAAAAAATGACAAAAATGATTTCATGAATAAATTGAATTGTCAAATAACATGTCTTAGAATTGTAGAAGCCAAGAAAGCAGGATATGATGGATAAAACATTGTTAAAAAAAAAAATTTAATAAAATGATTAGGAAGGTACTGTGAGTACATGGGAGATATTTGGGGAAATTTCCTTAAATATGGGGGGCAAATAGGTAAGTTACACAGTGAATGGTCACCTTGTCACATTGCTGTAGCCCCCAAAAGGCTAATTTTGAGACAAATTATCGTTTTGGGACAGGAAAAAGGCCATTTATGGCAGAAAAAAGAAAATCTGGGGTGGGAAAAAGGGCACTTTAGGGCGGAAAAAATGGCAATTTGGGGTGGGAGAAAAGGCAATTTGGGGTGGGAAAAAAGGGCACTTTGGGGCTGGAAAAAGGGTACTTTTGGGCTGGAAAAAGGGCACTTTGGGGCTGGAAAAAGGGCACTTTTTGGTAGGGAAAAAAGGGCATCATGGGGCCCAAGGGGGGTTTCGAACCCCCCGAACCCCCCCCCCTGGATCCGCCCCTGCCGGTTTCCCAGGCTATAGATAGAGTGTGCAGATCCCAATTTAAAAAAGGCTTTAAAATCATATTTTCATCCCATATACCTTCACAAACCACATACAACGTCCTCCAGAGAGGGTGGACAGAACTCTACAGATGAGTTAAACGGTTTGTAAAAGAACAAATTCTGAGACCATGTGAGACAAAGAAACCCCTCTTGTCAGTTACTCTTTGCTACCTCTTTTCTTAGAATACGCTCTTCCCATATATTATATGGATTCTGTGGAGGAAATCTAAAAAATAGGGAAGACAATATCAAGATAATTAACTTCCATCATTATTGTTCTGTGAGCCCAGCACATACATTAAAGATGGATTCTCAGGTATTACAACAAAACAAATCTTACCATATTAACTCATATTATGACTTATAGGGCTGTAGTCATCAGTATTCTGCTGCTGGTATATATGGGTATACAAGAAGTTGAGGCCAAATTGACCGAGAGAACAAGTACTAAGTTAAGAAATTATCAAGTTAAGTTTGGTTTATCTATTTAATGTTACAATTAGTGTCAACTTAATTTATATACCTGGCGTTTCCAATGGAAACGATTTCTCAGCCTCAATTACTTATGTCCGATGTCAGGCAGAAGACCTTCCTAGACACCTGTCTATTTAGAATGCTGGACCACCTGCTTGTAAACAACATCTATTGCAATAAAGAATTCTTGAATTGAATTGAATTGAATTTATGACCAGTCACTGAGGACCATTGAAATCATGAACTCTGAAACATGTAGAGAAAGGGAGAAAAATGATAAACTTAGGGAAATACCTACGTAGAAATAAGATCCACTAGTCCTCCTGAGTTTCCACTAGTCCTCACAGACCAGAAGGTAAAATCTAATATGGCACAAAAGACATACAAATGTCAACTAGACTAGGGTTAAAAACACTTGACTTTTATTTCCACTTCAGTAACTGTAACCAATAATGAATAACTCTGCAATAGCCAGGGCTGTAAAAAAAAGTTGGTTGAAAAAAATTATCGTTGAAAAATAGTTGGTCAGAAAAAAATTGTCGTTAAAAAAAAGTTGGTCGGAAAAAAAAATTGGTAGGAAAAATTGTTAAAAAAAAGTTGGTTGGAAAAAAATAGTTGGTCGGAAAAAATTGTCCTTAAAAAAAGTTGGTCGAAAAAAAATTGGTCGAAAAAAATTGTTAAAAAATAGTTGGTCGGAAAAAAATTGTCATTAAAAAAGGTTGGTAAAAAAAAGTTTGTCGTAAAAAAAAAGTTTGTCGTAAAAAGTTTGTCGAAAAAAGTAGTTGGTCGTAAAAAAAGTTGGTCGTAAAAAAAAGTTGGTCATAAAAAAAAAAGTTGGTCGGAAAAAAAAGAGTTGGTCGTATAAAAAGTAGTAAGCTAGGCTAGGCTAGGCTAAATAGTTGGTAACTTATTTTTAAAATTTAGAAAATGTGTGTCCATTTGAGCACCTGAGGCAGGTGAGGGGGGTGGTGGGCAGAGGGATGGTGTGGGAGGTGGGAGGGCCTTCTGCAGACCTATCATGGTTGGAGAAGCATCTAACTAACAGCCAATCAACTCCCTTGGCTAAACCTAGAAAGGCTGTCAATCAGCCTCCAATAACATCTAGGTGTGAAATCTATGACTGATTGAAAGGATTAGATATGGCATCCTCGCCTGATGTCACATCTAAGCTTAAACACCTCACAGACAGTTAACCAAGTTATCAAGATGTAGATGCAGTATCAGTGATTGGCACATTTCATAGTGACCCATGTTTTCTCAGCTATAAATAGCTGAGAAAACAAAAAGGCGATAATAAGTGAAATCGTCGCAGGAAAAAGCTTTGGCGGGTCCTCCAAATACAAACAAGGACTTATTACTTAGATATCAACTTTCTGTCCCACGGAAGTTTAACGCTTGTTCTTTACATTATACGTCAGTGCGTTATGAAGCTATTGTCAAAACATGATTTATGAAACGGTTCAACCGGGAGATAGAGCTCACTTAAGTCTCCTTTGTCTTCCTACCATATCCTTTTATGAGGAAAAATCAAAGTAAAATAGACACGATCACACACCCTGAGAGGATAATATACCCTCCATCTCCTTTGTCTAATGGGGGTTCTATGGGGAATGGTGCATTGATGAGAAGGGCAGATACTATATGAAGATTGTTTCTTGTTTGATATTGATATAGTGGTTGTAACATCCATCACTCAATTCTAAATTAGCAGCAGTTGTTTAAATATCATACAGACCTGAGGAATTAATACTATAATACGAGAAAGCAATCTTCTCATATATTGCTTCTGAAACTCTACATATTAAGTCAATTCTGCTAAATTAGGCTGACAAATGATAAATACTATTCATTAATAGAAGAGTGTTTAACCTCATTCGTATATCAAAATGGTATGGGTTATTTTGAGAGAATCCGTGAATTTGAATTGTAGACGATGACGAACCATTATATGGGTCAGATTTTCAGAAAAAGTACAATTGGCAGCTGTACACATTTACTAAATTCTGCTAAATCAGGCTGCAATTTGGTCAATACTAGGTTAATTCAAGTATATTCGGCATTACGTTGATTCTAGCAATCTGTTTGGTTAGGTTGAACTGTGTTTTGAAGTTTATTTTCGTCTGAAATTTGGGTTATTTAAGAGGATTGGTGAAGGTGAATTGTACATTTTCTGAGAATCTGACCCATATAGAGTAGCTATTTTGGAATAATCAACATTTAGGACAGAGTCAAGTTATGAACTGACATGTGTGCTTAAGGTTACAAGACAGATGAACACCATGTCGTTGTAAGGGAAGAGTTAACATGGATTTTCCAATATCGCACTACATTTCAGCAGAAATTGAAACGAAACGAAAATCAGCGTTCCTTGAATTTCATGAGAGATGTGAATGTGGGGCAATTGATTGGAAGAACAGTAATTTAAGCTTGTAAATTAAGATTTGTCCTTAAGAATTGAAGCCAAAGGCAAATGTAATAAATTGATACAAATGATGCGTGTAATTGGACGCAAAAATCACCCTTCTCCCGTCTAGTAACAGGGCACAGAATTGGCACAAATGAACTAATGTCATTTATCAAAATTTCCATGTTTGATTACAGGGTTAACTCTCAAAATGATTTCTGATCAATTTGATTTTTTCCTCCAGCAAATTGAAAGACTTGGTAATTAACATCACAAATCATTCGTCCTTCGCTCCGTTGGTTCCTTATGTTTGGGTACGTTTGAACTTTAATTTGAAGTTTAATTTTTACTCTAAGGCCTGCACTACCCATAAGTGATTAGTAATCAGTGATTTGCTCTAATGTATATAGCAGATAGCACTGATACGGTCATATAGCAATGATACGGTCTATGCATATACCACTGAGTGAGATATGCAGCCTTAATATCTGAACCCCTGCATATTCTATGAATATGGAAATGTTACTTCATGGATGGAAACTAGATAGTCATAGACTGCTCGTGTCGAGTTTCCATGCAGTAACTATGAAAATTAGTTTGATGGAATCTGTAATATATATATCTTATATATATAAAGCAACAGTCTAGTATACGCCCAAACATGGATGTGCATGGGGCACAACATAAATATAAAGGCCGCAACGCGAAAAAAAAGAAAAAAAAAGGCCGCCACGCGTATAGGATTGCCTACACTTTCTTTGAAGTTAAGACAATCACTTGGAACTTAATACCACTGTGTCCTTCCACTCATAGGCCATAACAAATAGATAAAGATACAAGTAGGACCTTGTCATGGTTCTGAGATTGTATTAGCACACGCAACCCCATATGTGATGGGTTTTAGATGTATTCAGGGCCTTGTTTCATAATCAGGGACATAGGAGTTATGTATAAAATCATCCCATTTGGAACAAATTCCGTTTCATAATCAAAGTTGAGACATTTGCACATTCACAAGTGACTTTGAGGATATTCGCAGCCCATGTTGCCTCCCTGTCTGCTATTACAGGTATTACATAATAAGACAAACACACATGGCCAGTCCCATTGTACACCCTCACCCAGTCATGGTTGGGTGCACACTGTTGTGACTGCGAAGTGGTGAGAATATGGGCATGTGAATGTGCGAATGTCTCACATGATAAAACGCCAGGCTGGGACATTCTTTGTAACATTTGACCACCATTCACAAACTTTTCAAATAAATCTGTCTGTGTCTCCTTCATTATGAAACAACACCCTGAGAAATACAAATGCAATGTTCCAGGAAAATGAGTCACAAAACTGATATTTTTCAAAATGATTTCTTCCCAAGATCTCTTTGGGGGAATGTCTTTGGAGGGTTTAGCGCTTTCAGTCATATCAATTGTTGTACTAACTTAAAAAACAGTGTATTGAAGGTCATCCCACCGAAGGTCATCCCAAGGCATATATTTGGTTACTTTACTAGTAATTGTCAATCCAGAAATATTGAAACTTTTTTCTGACAATAATATATCAAACATAAAATATAGAAACACTTCTTAGATGCCCTTAATGTTTACCATCATTATAATGATTATACAGAATCAGCCTGATCTCATCTATTCAAAATTGATGATATCTGAAAATCCATTTTTTGACTTGTGACTGATTTTCCTGAACACATCACATATTATATTCCCCTTGTAATGAATATTTCATTCTTTAGTATAGCTTTGTACTGGCAACAGGTACTTATTCATTATTTCTTTGGGGATGCTGAAATATAATTTTTTTAAAGCACTATGACAAAACTAAATTTACTGCAGAATCGGCTTGGAGTTCAGCATTGTTTCAGGCAGTAGGAATCAAAGTGGCTATAAACCAAATGTATTGTACATTGCACGTCCCTTTGATTTTTTGATTTTGGAAATATTTTATTCAGGACAAATAGACATTTTTTTTACATCAAGTATAAATATTCTCAGAATAGCCTGATTTGGAAGTATACAAGTACAACGATAGAATTAATAAAGTGTTTACTTTCTATACGATTAGCGATTCATCAAATAAGATTTAAATGAATTATACAAGTTGACTAAGAATTATTACAGACCAGTATATTATACCTATATATACTCAGTATATTCAGTACATACAAAGTTTGTTGTTTTAAACTTCAACCCTTCACCCGCGCCGTGCTCTCACACCCAAACCTTTATTAATCATATTGATATTATAGAAGATTTTCCGTTCTTCTTAGACAATTGTCCAAAAAAGCACTATATACATAGACTCATTTGAGTTTAAATGAAACTGACATTGTGCTGATATTTGGATTTCTCCTGTATCCAAACACTAGTTCATCTCTAAATTGTGTTTGTAATAGGGATGTGCATAGCTGCCATTTTGAATTTCAATTCGCATCGAAATATGGTACAGGACTATGGTATGAACTAATGGTACAGTGTAAAATATCTATAGAAAACATGCTATGTTCAGCATGTACTGTTTATCAATGCTCTAATGTCAATATCCATATGCTTCACATGTTTCTATCACTCAATTCGCCATCTTTCCCATCATGCCTTCAGTTTTCACATATTATTTTCTAAAGCTATGATACATGTATTGGTGAAAACATTTTTGCAATTTTCTATAAAAATTTTGCCAAATATTTGTATGTCAGATTTCATCCGAACCTATACCACCATGCACTGTGACGGACATGCGCAGTGGCACATGCAAATACCCTATTGAAGTGACATTACGATATTCCTATAGCTAAATATTGGTTTATTGAGAACATTCGTAGTGAATCTTTTCTCCGTCGGGACCGATGTAGGAAAATTACATGTATTAAAATGTATTCCAACTCAATGAAAGACCCGTCGCCAAGAACATCAAAAAGTGAAAAGCTATATTCCCAGCACCATTGTCACCTACGTTAATTACTCCAATATTAACGTCAAATGCATTTAGGAAGCAAGTACATGCTCGCAAAGAAACAAAGAACTTGAGCGATTAAAATTTCAAATGGAAATATATGCTCACATAGACAAGAACAAGAATTATAATTTTCTCACCAGTTCACACAATGCTGGCTTAAGACTTAGTTGACAGGAAGAGAGCGAGATTGGTCAGATTTTCAGAAAATGTATAATTGGCAGCTCTACACATTTAGGAAATACCCCAAAATAAGGCTGAAAAATGAATAAAACCGGGTATATCTGAGTATATTTGGTATCGCATTGATTTAAAGTATCTGTTCTGTTATGTTAAACTGCATTTTGAAGCTCATTGTTGTCTTAAATGTGGGTTATTTGAGAGGATTGGTGAAGGCGAATTGTACAATTTCTGAAAATCTGAGCCAGATATGTATGAAAGATTAAGTGGCAGAGTGCAGTGGATTGTCAGCCATTGCGCTGCATGGTGCATTGCGAGGCGGTGGAGGAGGCTCCCTGGTGAATGCGACCTGAGAAATTATTTAATAAACTGTCAGCAAGATATCCAGGCTCTGAGCAAAGGGAGGGAGGATGCTGCATGGTTATCAATAAATCTGCCAGTCTATTTTCAATACAAAAATTGTCCCTTTACTAGGCTACTAAGGCTGGGTGAAGGTTATTAAAATCATCGGTGTATCTCAGTTTACTGGGGGTGAATTAGATTGCTGATAAAGATATCCAATGGAAAGATATTTGGGTCGGATTTTCAGAAAATTTAAAATTCAACTTTGCCAATCTTCTCAAAACCCACACTTTAGACGAAAGTAAAGTTCAAAATACAGTTCAACCTAACCACACAGATTGCTAGAATCAATGCAATGCCGAATATTCCCAATTTACCTAGTATTGACCAAATTGCAGCCTACTTTAACTTAAACTCCTTACATGGTTCACTGGCCTATTGTTGATTAAAACCTGCATTTAAGAAAAAGTAAAAGTATCAGGGGGCGGCTGGGAGACCTGGATATTATCCTGGTTACCCATTTGTCGAATTTCTTTATGTATAACCCTAAACAAATAAAGTATTTTTCAATTCAATTTCAATCCAGAGGGAGGTGGTTTAGGTTATATACACCTCCATTCACACTTCCTATTGATTTGGGTGTGTACATGGGTCAGAATTTCAGAAAATGTAGAATTCAACTTCGCCAATCTTCTCAAATATCCCAAATTACAGACGAAAAAAAACTTCAAAATAAAGTTCAACCTAACCAAACACATTGCTAGCGTCAATACAATGCCGAATATACTCGAATTTACCTACTATTGGCCAAATTGCAGCCTAATTTAGCACAATTTACTAAATGTGCACAGCTGCTAATTGTACATTTTCTGAAAATCTGACCCAGATCATAGGCATTGCTGATAATAAGTCCAGATTGCAAGGGAACAATTAAGATGCCTTATTCCTACTCAGGCAAACTCAGCAGATGCTTTAAGACTTTCAGCTGATGGGAGCCACTTATTTTTTTTAAAAAAACACAAAAGAAAAACCATGGTGAAGCCACCATATTGCTATTGGTGGGTTTTTTTAATAGCCTCTTCAAATTTGCCCAATGCCATTTTCAACTTTTTTATGGTAATCTTCCATTTGTCGCTTTATTGAGATTGATTAATTTCAGCGGTGTTTTTTTTACCCCGCTGACTGAAAATCATTAGCTGCGATGTTTTTATTTTTTTTCATCTTATATAATTTAGACTGAAGGCTGTCAACCTAGTTCGGCTTAGTCGGGTGAGGAATAGGGGATTTGCATAGCCGCCATTTTGAATCTTGAATCACATGGAATTATGAAACTAATGGTACAGTATAAAACCTATAGAAAACATACCATGATGATCATGGAATATCTATCAATGCTCTAATTTCAATATCCATGTGCTATACATGTTTCCATAACACAAGACTTAACATTTCCCATCATGCATTTGGTTTTCATAAATGATTTATACAAGCTATGATATTGGTGAAAACATTTTTTGCAATTTTCGTTAAATTTTGCCAATTATTTGTATGTCACTTTTCAACAAAATCCATCCCGTGATGCACTGCAACAGACATGCGCAGTGGCAAATGCAAGTCCCCTATTCCGGACACCGAGGCGAGGCATCTTGTAAATCATTGTCTTTTTTATGATTACTTGGAGATAAATTACTACTGATGGTAGCGGGCTGCGACAAGTGACTCTCCCCCATCTCCCCAAGATGTAATTTATAGAAAGCATTCATGATAAGCAACGTCAGTTTCGTTTTTGTCTCAAAACTCGAGAAAAGAAATCGCCATGCCGCAGGATTTACATCGGAAAGACACTCAAACCAATTAATAGCTATAAGGGTCATATTTTCAGAAAATGTACAATTGGCAGCTGTACACATTTAGTAAATTCTGCTAAATTAGGCTGCAATTTGGTCAATACTAGGTAAATTCAAGTATATCCGGAGATTGCACTGAATCTAGCAATCTGTTTGGTTAGGTTGAACTGTATTTTGAACTTTATTTTCGTCTGAAATTTGGGTTATTTGAGAGGATTGGTGAAGGTGAATTGTACATTTTCTGGCAATTTCACCCATAACAAGTTAGTTCTGAAATGGAAAGAAGAACATCTCTCTTTCATAAGAAAAATACTGTGGTGATTAAAACCAAGAAAGTCTTTGAAATTTTTTAAAGAGAGAAATACTTTTGGTAAAATCTCACTGGAAAGGTATTGGTGGGCATCTGGAAAGGATTGAAGAGGTCCTTAAGGGATTGCAGTAGACGCTCCTGACAGTCTGGTGAAATAAGAAACAATAGAATCTATTCATTAAGGACTACATAAGTCCTATTAGTCTGTTTCAAGTTACTAGTATAGACAGGGCTTTAAGGAACCCTCGAGCGAGAAACAACTTAAATAAATTACTTCTGAGCATATCTACATTAACGCTAGATTCTCTGATAGACTACTTTTTGTTGCATACTTTTTTTATCACTCTGAATGTCTTTTGAAGATTTTGTAGAATTGTCCTCAGTTGTATGCTTGGAAGTGATGGATTCTATTATTTAACTTCACGAAAATCCACAATTCGCTTTTGCCAACCTTCTCAAATAACTCTAATTTAAGATGGAAATAAGACTCAAAATAAAGTTTAACAAAACCAAACCGACTTCTTGAATTCATACAATACTTAATGCTCAGATACAGATACAGTCCATTTTTTCAGCCTAATTTGGCAGGATTTGGGAAATATGTAGAATTGGCGATTGTACAAGTCTTGACCATGGGTAGGTTAGGTAAGATCTTGTCTTGTAATACTGGCTGAGAATGCAGCTTTGAGCTCATGGGTCAGCTTTTCAGAAATTCTACATTTGGCAGCACTACATATTTATTAATTTCTGCTAAATTGGGCTAAAAAATGATAAATCTTGGGTATATCTGACTATATTTGGTATCGCATTCAGTTAAAGTATCAGTTCTGTTATGTTAAACTGCATTTTAAAGCTCATTTCTGTCTTAAATGTGGGTTATTTCAGAGGATTGGTGAAGGCGAATTGTACATTTTCTGAAAATCGGACCCTTAACTCAAAAGCTCTCTATGAAAGCAACGCAATCCGTCGATGAAAGAATACACCCACAGCTTGCAGCCAATCTGAGCAACAATATTCCCACGTTTTACTTCTAATTATTCGCTCCCAGCTTTGCGTTATGTAACGAAGCCGCATTTTACAAGAAATGAAGCACAAAATATGCAGACAGCCACATATTAGTGATTAAAAAGCATAATTTGAAACTCAAATCTCGATTGCTTCGTGGATTTTTATTAGCGAGGTTGGCATTCTATTCACAGTCCTACTTAGGCATTAGTGTTGGGTTGCCATGCAGGTAACACTGGAGACAATGGGGAGATTTAGCAACCACAACGCACCAACGCAACACTAACGCATCCAGTAACTATTAGTACATTGTTACCGTTGTGGGGTTATCTCGAGAGGCGCTAGGCCGAGGGCATCTGCATTGCAGGTCCCTCGAGATATCCCAACAATAATAATAATGTATTAATAGCTAGTGGCAAAGTTAGAGGTACCTAATGTATACACCAAACGAAACCTGTAACTTAAAACAACAAGGTATAATATCAAACCATTAATGTATTAATGACTCAACTTAAATACTTAAAATATTTAATTTATTATAAAATAACATCGAACTTGCCTCATTGTAACTTATACTGCTTTCGAATCTAAAATGTTTTCTGGACTACCATGAAATTATCATTGTATGAAAATGGATCCAATAAAATTTGTTAAAAAAAAAAAAAAGTTGAATTGTACATTTTCTGAAAATATTACCCGTAAGTGCCATAGAGAAAATGTGGTGTTCAGCACGGAATATTTAACAATGATCTCATCTAAATAATAGATATTGTTTAGAAGATTTGCAATTTTTTATTACAAATTCGCTAAATATTTGTATGTCAGATTTGAACAGAACTGCATCCCAGCATGCATTGTAATAGACATGCGCAGTGAGACATCCAACTCCCCTATTGGAACTGGACTGTATGTATTCCGGTAAGGCTTTGCTATGCTATTTTTAGATGTGCGATAATTAATTAATATTGTTAATTAATTAATTGTTAATTAATTAATAATAGAGTTTTATTAACAGGCACTCCACTGACCCAGTAGTTGCTTTATATTAAGCTGATTTAAACATGAGAACAACCCTTTAATTTAATTTAATTTGCATTTTTCTAATTAAATATAATCTTTAATACCCCTATCCCCGATGCTGATATTGCCATAATACAGAGGATTGTGAGAGCACACTATTGTTATTTTGCTGACAATGCATCTAATAATCCGATTTAATATTCGCTATAATATCATTAAAGACTGATCAATTGTTGCAGCTACCCGTATTATCAAGGATCATGTTATCAACTCCAACAGAACATTATCTAACACATCCCTGGGATTAACTTAGATCTCTCGAATCTCTTAGTATTGCCTTTATTAAGAACCTAATTTGGGCCTCTTCCGAGCTTTAGAATCAGTAATTACAATGCATCAAATCAGTTATTTGTATAGAGCTTGGAAATGAATGCACTATCTCAACTTCCCCCTTAAGAATCCATTCTTTAGGACCAGAGCAGATTGAGCTTTCCAATGATTGATGCCCCAACCACAGCCTTTACTAAATTAACGAACCTTTCTTTTGGAAAAGCATGTAATCCTTTTAATTTATTGTATAGAAATGCTGAGGAATCCATTACATTCAATCCCTGCCTTCCGTCCGTCTTCCTCGGTCAACGAGTACAATTTGTCTTTGTGCACTATGGACACATCAAACTCACTACTTTCATCTAAGAAATGATAAACACAGATTTGGCAATTCCTTGAGGCTATGGAATTTACAGTGCAATCTCTCTTACTCCCAAACACCTAGATCTATCAATAATAGGGGAGTTGCATAGCCGCCATTTTGAATCTTGATTCACATGGAATTATGGGACTAATGGTACATAGATATACCTAATGAGAATGTGGTACGAGGGACGCTTTTGCACTGGCCGAGATGTTTGTTTTTTCGTGGCCCACAAGCCGATAGGCGAGTGGGTTACGAAAAAAAACAAACATCGAGGCCAGTGCAAAAGTGCCCAAGTACCACATTTGAATTTAGGTACTATATCTACTCCCATGTTGCTATGTTAAAGTATAGGCCTATTAAAGAATAACAAAGACATTTTACTTACAAAAACAAACACAGCCATAGATCTTGACTTGACTTATGTTTGGACCAGCCGCCCCAAACCCAGGAGAAAGCTGTGATCTGATTGGTCGATGACAACAATATGATCAGGTGACTGCATCAACCAATGGGAGCCCTTGTTACTACCCCCAGCCTTGACGCGTAGATTTCGTGATAGATTACCACATGCATTCCCGCCCATACAAACAGCATGTGGTACATACACCAACGTGGAGTAAAGTCTAAAATCTATAGAAAACATGCCATGTTCAGCATGGACTATTTATCAATGCTCTAATGTGAATATCCATGTCTTATACATATTTCCATTGTGCAAGCGTCCATCTTTCCCATCATGCATTTGGTTTTCATACATGATTTAAACAAGCTCTGCTATTAATGAAAACATTCTAGCAATTTTCGATGAAATATTGATAAATATTTGTATGTCAGATTTCAACAGAATCTATCCCAGCATTCACTGTAGCAGACATGCGCAGTGGCACGTGCAACTCCCCTATTTAATACTTTTCCAATAGATCAGATGAAGAACAACATGGGCAAGGAAATGGATCGCAGTGCGCTGAAGTATTAAGGGTGGTCTCCACTGGCTGCAGTAAGCTCTGCAGTAAGCTCTCCGGTAAGCCTTGCGATGGTTTGTGCTGTGGAGTCACTCTTTAAAATTGCTAATTACTCAACTATTCTTTTATTATGAAACGTATTAAACGGTAAATAGGAAGTAAAAGAACAGAGGTCACTACCTTAAAATCCTAAAGGGTGGTCTCCACTGGCTGTGGTAAGCTCAGCAGCAAGCCTTGCGATCGTTTGTACTGGTTCTGTAGGTGGAGAGGAATGACAAGGTCCTGCCTACATGGATCACTGGCCATGTAGGCAGGACCTCGCCACTTCTCACCATCACAGCACCATCGCAAGGCTTACCGCAGAGCTTACCGCAGCCAGTGGAGACCCCCCTTTACACTGAGGGCTTTTCACCATTATTTTGATGTCTTTAAATTTCATTTGAGGTGTCAATAACTATGTTCTGTTGAACAATAGTCTTTTCCTATTAATTCGGAAATAGAGGTGTATACGCCATTTGAACAGGTCAGTCCAGTTGGTAGTAATAATTTTTATCAAGCAATTCAAAATCACATTTGTGGAAGATTGATGAATTCATATCCATTACACACTTTGATAAGTGTCTCGCCATGATATATTATATACAACACATTGTTTCAAGTATGACATTCTTTTATAACACCGAACAACTTTTTTTTTAATTCTTTATTTAACCAGGTGTTATAAACAGGGTTAGGCATTTGCCTGCCCTTTCATCTTTGGGGATCAGGCTGTTCGCCTGATTTCCACCCCAACCCTGGCATAATTAAATGCTCAAGATTTATTCAGATATTGACAAATTTTATGGGATTTGTATAGAAAAATAGGTAAAATGAGATGATGAGATGAGATGGGTTTTATGTTGATGAGAAATGTATGATATAAGATATACATTTGTGCAAGTAATTGGTATACCGGTTGATACATTGACATCGCGATTATTCTATTTTTTATTTTAATGGAATGGCCCATTCTCATTTTTATTTACATTTGTAGTCATCAATAATAATATATTGTAAAGATGGAAGTACACTCAACTGAAAACAACACGTTTCAATTCTGTTTGAGCATTTTAGTTTGCGAACCTAAGCGTTTCACTTTTGGTTTTTGCTTCTTCAGGAGTGATTACAAATCTGGGATGCCTATATGAGCAAATTGGAAAATAGATATGATTATGATCTGATAGATTAAATAGGGTCTCAGTTGATGACAATTTATTAAAAAAATTGTTTATAAATTAATATACTCCTTCAGGTTTTAGAATCCATAGTACAATCCTATATGTCCTCTGGAGGTCTATCAATTATTTAATACATTTCAGGCCGGTGATTCTGACTAAATTAAGGCTCCACTAGTCAGTTTTCACCTCACCTTTGATCTTTTTTCATAAGCTTTTTCTCAAGATGTAAATAGCATAGACTGGTTTTGGGATTCCGTTGGTGAGGCAATTCTCCCCTTGGCTTTTTTTGAGGTAAGGCCATTTCTATGCCCAGGCAGAGTGATTTGGTAAGTTGGGAAAGTTGTTTTCTTTCTTTTCTGTCCCCCGCCCTCCATTTGTATGGCACGATATAAAGAAAATATGAAGATTCGTCAGAACTGTTGTATAATGTACACATGTATACATGCTACTGTCATCAACGTAATGATATAAGTTACTTATGTTCATCTTCATATTTTGACTGTGCTCTATACTCTTTCTAGTAATCAATGGTTTTCTACAATCAAGACGTGAAACCGAATGGATAAGCTCATAACCTTATGTCCATGTAAGATCTTTGGAAATAAAGAATTATAGTTGAATTGAATTGAATTGAATTGAATTTGAAAGCTGCACTCTCAGCTAACATCGGTCAAAATATTAAAATATTTTCAATTTTTGTTCTATTCGTTTTCAACCAATCTAAAGGTCATTGACCAACATTTTGGAGGATTTGGTGGGGTTGTTTTTGCTATAGGGCTTCTAAAACGTCCGCATTTGTATTTGGGGGATCCGAGCAAATCCTTTCCTATGATGACTTCATTTATTATCGCTCACATGCGACCATTTTCTCCCGATCGATTACTCTTCCAATTATTCAGAGCTATACACACATGTATAGCTCTGAATTAATGTATAAACATAACCGTCGCAGAATATTGATAAATCCAGTCCTATAAGTCATAATATGAGGGAATTCGGTAAGATTTCTGATCTATTTAAGGAAAATGAGTCACAAGTCGCAAAAAATGGATGTTTGAAAAGATGAGATCAAGCAGATTCTAATGATAGTAAACAGTGGGATATCTAATAAGTATTTCTATATTTTCAGGTTGATATTTTTATTTCTGAAAAAAAAGTTTGCAATATATCTGGCAGGACCTTCTTTCAGTGAAGTAGCTAAATGTACTCTATGAGATGACCTTAGAAATACATAGATATGTTTAATACACTGTCATGAAATCTGGTAGCTGAATTCATGTTACTAGCAGCTTCAAGAACGCCAAAGATGAAAACGTTCTAAGCAAGACTTCCTGTGATTAAATCAATTTCGAAAATATTAGTTTTGCGACTTGTGACTCATTATCAGGAAACACATCACATTTGTTTGGTTGTAATGACTGAGAATGTCGCTTTAAGCTCTGTGTGGGTATAATCGGTGGTGGGGGTGGGGGTAGCAGTTGGACGAGGGTCAGATTTTGCAGAAAATGTACAATTGGGAGCTCTACACATTTAGCACATTCTACTAAATTAGACTGAAAAATGGGCAATACTCGGTATAACTGAATATATTTGATATTACCTAGACTCAAACAATCTGTTGGGATATGTTGAACCAAATTTTGAACATTATTCTTGTTTCAAATGAGAGTTATTTGCGACGATTGGAGAAGGTGAATTGTACACTTTGCGGTGATTTCACCCATGAAGGAGAAACAGAAGAAATGTGTGTGTGTGAAGGGGGAGGGGGCAGGAGACAACTTCTCCAGGGTGTGAGGAGCTAATCTGACGGCTCCTGGCGCTGGTTGGATCACTTCCATTACTTGTACCAGTCTTGTTTACATCAAAGGCAAAACCTCCTGCCAGCCTCAGGACAGCCGGATCATCTGAAATTGATTCAATAATGCTCGCCAATAGAGGATTTGCAGTGCAGTTTGAAGAAGAGTTAGACAGATAATTGGGGATCTCCTGTATGAATCTATCTAATACAGGATTTGCACGGCCACTATTTTGAATCTTGATCTTGAGAAAGTAACTCATATTGTGTAGATAATATTGTTTAAATCTGTTTTCATGACGAATGAGACATATCACTGTGTGAGAATTCAGTCAATAAAATTTATTAAAAAAAAAAAAATTGGGATTATGGGAGTAATGTTACAGTCTAAAATATATAGAAATCGTGTAATGTTCAGCACGGGATATCAATCTATCAATGCTCTATTGTCATTATCCATGTCTTAAACATTTTTCCATGACACAAGTCCCTATCTTTCCCATAATGCATTTGCTTTTCATAGGTCATTTATACAAACTCTGAAGTTGCTGAAAACATTCTAGCAATTTTCAATATAATATTGTCAAATATTTATACGTCAGATTTTAAAAGAATCGATCCCAGGATGCATCGTAACAGACATACACAGATACAGATGGAGCTCCCCCGTGAGATATGAGGGTCAGAATTTCAGAAAAAGGACAGCTGTACTAAATGTGTACAGCTGCCAATTATACATTTTCTGTAGATCTGACCCCTCTTCCATATTATAGAGCAGAATCAATGTCAAATCAAAAAAAATCATGAGCGGTAGCAAACGCAAATCCCCTATGCAGATCCCCTTAGTAGGTAAAGGCAACTGCTCTATTGAAATCAATAGGATGAACCCACCTCCACTGAGTACGATATAAATAGGGCATTATACGAGTAATGTCCTGTATACATTTTAAAACTCCAAAGAAAGAAGATGAAGTGGAAAACTCGAGACGAATTGATTTCCTAATATGTCCTATTCCACGATTGATCACCAACGTTAATCCTATCTCTTCTACTGGTTTTTCTCTAAATCCTTGGTTCTTAGTTGTAGGATATGGATTTGTTTCCATAGAGAGTATCTTTGTCATGTTTGTTGAAAGATGTCTTCAGTCATCTCCCATAGTTTGGATTTAATATCAGAACCTGTTCATCAATTAGGAAAATATCTTTTAAAAGTCACTTCAGTTAAGCCCTGCCCACACTCAGCCGATTTGGCCCCCGATTGCCCCCCGAGTTGGGTCTCCCGTTGAATCCTAGGATTTCATTCCAAATCCTGGTTTATGTTGTTGACATAACATCAACCAGGATTGGAAATGAAACCCTAGGATTCATCAGGAGACCCCAATAGTGGGAGGGGGGAGGGGGGGGGGCAATCGAGGGGCAAATCGGCTGTGTGTGTGCAGGGTCTTATTCTCTTAAATAACTGGTTCTAATGATTAGGAAAGAAATGGTATGATAATGAACAGTAGCCTACAAATTAATATTAGGTAATACAATTATTAAAGAATATATGAATATTTAACATATATATATATAGTAATGAGGATAACGTAATTAAGCACAATTAAAGCTCCACTCTCAGTTAACGTCGGTCAAAAACGAAAGATTTTTGATTTGCATTGGTTATTATTAGCCAATGGGGCTGCATGGTCTTCTATCACCGGGACTACTAATCCTATATAAACTCATTCATCCATTCACTAACCCTCATTCTTTCACTCGCTGCGCTCGGGGCAATACGTTGGCATACACAGCGCACACACCTACGCCGCTTCGCCACTACACCCCACCACCCTCTACCTGGGATACCTGTCACACCACGCGGTCCCTTGACACCTCAGTGTGACTAGGAGTCATACACACAAAAGCTATTGCCCGCAAAGGCCACCGGCAATTATTGTAAGTAGAAACCTTTACACAATCTTAGCCATGGCAGCTCTCGGGTCCACCCAGTCCGAGGGGGATGCAGCCGATATTGAACCTGTTGATGTAAAGAAGTTAACTAATAAGGAGCGACTAGCTAGGCTAGAAGACAATATAGAGACAATGGCTAAGGCAATGGCCGTTCTGGCAAAGCAGAATAACGATAAAAAGGAGGACTCTGTTAACAATTCAAAAACTTCCTCTCCTATTCGACCTTCAGGCACTGTGAAACAAAACTTATTCGAGAACTATGAAATTAGCGACATTGTAGATAAAGACACTTCTCGCCAAAATCATTTTGATAACATGTCCTTCCTTAAGACCCAGGGAAATGCAAACCGGGCAGACGCTCTGCTACGTGCCCTACACCCTTCACTAGGCAAGACCACCGGTAAAGAAACATACCACCCTTACCTTCATAAAATCTCCCGCTACCCTATGCCTCGCCATTTTCTCCCAAATGACCTCCAAAAAGGGGTTAAAAAACGTGATAGCCACGATGACTTGACACTTCCAGAGTTTTTAATTGGTTTCACCAGAATGATTCGTAAGGAAAAGATTACAAACCCCACAGTAGTAGCTATGATTGGTCATTTGGGACAATTAGGGGAGGACCTTACTCGATTTGACTGGGAGCATATGCGTACATGGTCTAACACAATCTTGCACGATATCGGGCAGGAGAACTATGATTGGCGGGATTCCTCAAGGATCTCATCTGAGAGGACCAGGGCAAACGTTATAGCTTCTATGAACTCTTCCCATATAGACAAATCAAACGTCTGTCCCCAATTTAACAAAGGGAGGTGCCACAACACAAAATCTCACGGAAGTACGCACATACATGCATGTGCTTACTGCTGGCTGGCATATGGGGTGGAACACGACCACCCCATTACCGCATGTAATAAAAGGAAGGGCCAGGGCAACAACGGAGGCTCTCAGCCTCAAAGACCCAGTCAAAATAACCAAAACGCTAAGAAGGGCCAAAACTACAAAAAGTCATCGGGTTCCAATGACAGATCATTTGCAAAAAACGAATAATCCCTTCCCCCCCAAACGTAAGTTTCACTATCGCAGACCACTGCCCCCGCTCACAGCAGGGCAATCTAACACTCAACTCAGCGAAAGCTTCTCTCATATCAACCCACCTCACGATAAACATATTGATGACATAATGAAAATCCAGGTAGACGAGGTTGTGACCAGACGATCTCAACCCTGCCCGGTATTGGGGGAGGAGGGGGTGTATGAGGGCATCGACCCAGTAGCGGTCACCGGTGAAAAAACAATTAGTATAGATGATCCTAGTATAACCCAGCAAAGGAGGCTATACTGGCCAAAACTTACGGGGGAGGGAAGGGACCTTGAAACTCTCAAAATCTATGACACAGTCCGGGCTACAGGTAGGGCTAATATGTTGGAGGCAAAGGTAAAGGTAACTTCCCTTCTAAAGCCAGAAAACTGGGAGGCCATAGCCACGGGCCACCCAGACGACAGAATAGTGCTAGATGGGATTACATACGGATTCCCACTCCAATATACAGGCCCGGTCTTGGACCGACCGAACAAATTCGCCCACAGCTCCGGTAAACAATTCCCCGCAGCCATAGACAAATATCTTGAAACAGAAACAGTAAACAATGCAATGCTAGGCCCATTCGAAGACGGCCCATTCGAATGGTATAACGTCTCCCCTATCATGACAAGACCAAAGTCAGACCCTAGTAAAAAACGCATAATCATAGATCTCTCATACCCGCCAGGAAACAATGTAAATGACTATGTCGCTAAAAACTCAATGTTTGGAAATATACATGACCACACTCTCCCTACCATCCCCGAGGCAGTGGATACCATTAGAGGCATGGGTTTCCAATGTACCCTGGCTACAATTGACATCCAGCGAGCATACAGGAATATTCCTACATGCCCGCTGGACTATCCGCTTCTTGCTATATCACACAGAGGCAAGATATACATTGATAAAGCAATGCCATTCGGCTCGCGTAACAGTTCGCTCTATATGCAAAAGATAGCAAACTTTGTAGTTCGGGCATTAAAACAAAAGGGCATACACGCGTATATGTTTCTTGATGATATGCTAATAATACACCAGTCAGAACAGGACCCCCACGCTCAATTTGCCCAGACACTCTCACTATTTCGCAATTTGGGTCTCCCAATAGCATATGAAAAGATACAAGCCCCCTCCCTAAGAGTAACATACCTGGGAATAAACATCGACTTGTCAAAAAGGGAACTCTCAATCCCTCACAAGACGGTACAGGAATTTCTCGCTCTCATCAGGTGGGCTATTCGCCAAGAAACACTAACTCTAGTCCAAATTCAATCAATAGTGGGAAAAATAAATCACTTGGGAAAATGCGTCTCACCGGCACGTTTATTCATGTCTAGGATCCTTGAAACCCTTAGGCAAAATTACACCAACCACACCGTCCCGGTCACAAAACCACTAGTGGCCGACTTGAAGTGGTTCATTCGCTTTCTGGTGACTTATAATTGCAAATCAATCATACACACCAGCCCACCGGTCAAATCAATTGTGGCCGACTCCTGCCTCACAGGCGGGGGCGCCTCCGACATGACAAACTATTATGAATTGGTGTATCCACACAAGATTGCTGCGAGCTACCACATATCCATTCTCGAATGTTTAAATTGCTTAGTCGCTCTCAGAATGTTTGTGTCTGAGAAGGACAGGAATACTACAATTGAACTGTGCTGTGACAATTCCGCAACGATTCACACACTGAGGGCGGGGCGGGCACGCGACCCCGTTCTGTGTGCAATAGCAAGGGCTGTGTGGTGGATACAGGCCAAATACAACTTGCATATTGTATACACTCATGTCCCTGGTGTTGAAATGATCTTAGCCGATGCTCTCTCTCGTGCACATACATCCCAAGAATACAGAGCCACAGCAGACGAACTTATAAATAAGCATAAAATCAAAAAACTTACTCCTCCTTCTATGTGACTAATTTCAAGCAATTTATTTAACAGATTCGGGACTCGACTCATATCTCAGGGCAGCTGAGAGCCGGATGACCCAAGCATATCGCCCGGGTACCATCAAGAACCACAGATACATCCTCAAACTCTACGTGGGCATGGCCACACAATTTCGTCAAAACTACCACAATCCATCGGTGCAACTGGTCGCGGCCTTCATCGAGCAGGCAGCTCGTTCGGCCCGCACCGCACCGCACCTATTATTGAGATCTATATCTATAAACAAGAGGACCCCGGCAGTCCAGAGGCCTCCTATCACACCTCAGGACCTTAGGCGCTGCATTTCAACCCATACTACTACCAATACGCGGTTGCTTTCCTCCTGCTATTTACTACAAATATGCGCCAGTCAAATATAGCCCCAAGAACTCAGAGACAACTTGACACCACAAGACAGGTGACTACAGACGACCTGGCTATCAACAAGGAGTCTATAGTCATAAATATTAAATGGTCAAAAGCCCAACAGACTGTCGCCAACCAAGCCTCTTTGACCATTCCTCGGGCAGCCGACAAGCAGCTGTGTGTAGTCTACCATCTCTCAAGGTTATACAAGATATCCCCGCCCTCCCCAAACGCCCTCCTTCTCCGCTTTAGAGACAAAACTCCAATGACTACGCAACACCTAGTCTCCATATGGAAAAAGGCGGTGGCCTCAGCTGGCATTGATCCCGCCACCATGTTACACTCTCTAAGGAGGGGGGGCAGCCTTTACTTACAAGAAAAAGGCGTGGACATTCCAGACATTGCAAAGCACGGTGGCTGGAAAAGTGGAGCCATCTTTCGTTATGCGAGAAACCCCTCCACTATCTCTACACTCCAGGCACTAAAGTCCCTCTCATGAACTACAAGCCTTGCCTTTGGCTTAAAACTACACATCTGCTTCAAACATCAATTGCCATTGTCAATCACGCTGCCATGTTTATCGCTGATTACCTCTTAACTTAATCATCAATTTACAATTGTCTTATCACTTTTATCAATGATCAATCAAACAAATATATTGATCTCTTATCTTCTTATTATACATCAAAGTTTATTTATCATCCATGTATTTACCAACTCATTCATCATATTTAATAAATATTATAAATAAACTTTTATTCTCCAACCCGGTGTCCGTCTTAGTCCATGTGATTTGCATTGGTTATTATTAGCCAATGGGGCTGCATGGTCTTCGATCACCGGGACTACTAATCCTATATAAACTCATTCATCCATTCACTAACCCTCATTCTTTCACTCGCTCCCACCCACCACATCCCCTTTTTCTTAATTTTCAATTTATATACTTTCAGGTGTCCTCAACTCCATCGAGTGACACCTCCTCCAAGCAGCTTAAAACTACACATCTGCTTCAAACACCAATTGCCATTGTCAATCACGCTGCCATGTTTATCGCTGATTACCTCTTAACTTAATCATCAATTTACAATTGTCTTATCACTTTTATCAATGATCAATCAAACAAATATATTGATCTCTTATCTTCTTATTATACATCAAAGTTTATTTATCATCCATGTATTTACCAACTCATTCATCATATTTAATAAATATTATAAATAAACTTTTATTCTCCAACCCGGTGTCCGTCTTAGTCCATGTGATTTGCATTGGTTATTATTAGCCAATGGGGCTGCATGGTCTTCGATCACCGGGACTACTAATCCTATATAAACTCATTCATCCATTCACTAACCCTCATTCTTTCACTCGCTCCCACCCACCACATCCCCTTTTTCTTAATTTTCAATTTATATACTTTCAGGTGTCCTCAACTCCATCGAGTGACACCTCCTCCAAGCAGCTTAAAACTACACATCTGCTTCAAACATCAATTGCCATTGTCAATCACGCTGCCATGTTTATCGCTGATTACCTCTTAACTTAATCATCAATTTACAATTGTCTTATCACTTTTATCAATGATCAATCAAACAAATATATTGATCTCTTATCTTCTTATTATACATCAAAGTTTATTTATCATCCATGTATTTACCAACTCATTCATCATATTTAATAAATATTATAAATAAACTTTTATTCTCCAACCCGGTGTCCGTCTTAGTCCATGTTACTTTTAATTCCGTTCTTTTTAAACTCTTCTAATGTTCATTTGACCAGAAATGCGATGTGTTTTAAGAAAATGAGTCACAAGTCGCAAAAATTGGATTTTGAGATATTATTATATTATATAGGCGAAAAGTGAAATCGTGGTAAAGTCAACCCACACTGGGTTGCCTCACCATGATTTAACTTACTCTTTAAAAGAAAATCAGTCCACAAAGCAATTTCAGAGAATCTATGCATCTGTTTTGGCTGAAGCCACCACCAATTAAAACAGAATTTATTTTTGCAGGAATGTGTATAGACTAATATATATATGATATAATATCTCACATTTTCTTAAATACCGACCAAAATACCAATCCTACAGGTTTTTGTGCATACTGAGTCAATTGTAGACAACAAAAAACCTTTCATTTAAGGTATGACACATTATTGTACTCCCAATACCTTACAAGTTACAGAATTTTGAGTTTTCGGTAAAAAAAAGTATAGTGTCGGAAATTATTTTTCCAAAATAAAAAAAGCATATTTTAAATAAATCGGGGGTCTGGCTATGACTTTCCATTAAATGGAATGTCGTAGGACCTCTCCCGATCAGTCGTAGACCGTTATAGGAAAAGGTACGACTGATCGGGACACAGCCCACACTGGCAAAACAGATCGTAGAACTGAAGTCCAAATAGAACTGAAGTCCAAATACTAAAGACTAAAGACTAAATACATAAACATATTCCAAAGTTATTTCTATTTCGGGTAACTGGGTCACCTTTAATTAATAAGGTCAGCCTAAAACAATTGACTCTAAAGGTCCGCACACACTTAGCGCCGAGCCGATTTCAGTGCTCCCGATCAATCGGGGGTGAAATCCTAGGATTTCAAAGAAAGTAAAATGTGAAATCGGCAGTTATTTTTAGACCCAAACTAAGACAAGATTCCTCCAAAAAGCTTAAATCGGGGCTGTTTGTCCTGGTTTGGCCCACACATACCCGATTCTGGGGCCGATTCTGGGGTCGATTTGGGGGCCGATTCTAGAATCACTTCAATGGTCTACTTGGAACGATTGGGAAAACAGTAGAAATTATAATGCTGGAATTTTTGCTGAGTTGAATATGTGATGTGTTACAGGAAAATGAGTCGCAAACTATTTATCTCTGCCTCAATGTAAGGTTTTATTTATTTCAATGGTCAATTCTCACGAAATGGAGTCAGTCAGCCGATTTTTTTTTTATTATTTTTTTTTTCCATTTCCATTAAGATCCCACTACGAGATTTCGGGCCATATATGAGCAATTCCACCAATTGGTTGTCATTTGGCCATCCAGGGCTGGCGTTCAAAAAAAGTTGGTGTTATAACACCGGTGCCTTAACACTAACACGGGTGACTAACACGGTGTTAGCGGTAGTGTCCATAAGCTAACACCGTGTTAGCGCCGGTGTTAGCCAGCACCGGTGTTAGCGCCGGTGTTAGCTAACACCTGCGTTAACACAGGTGTTAGCCAGTACTGGTGTTAGCGCCGGTGTTAGCGCCGGTGTTAGCTAACACTTATACATTTATACATTTATAATTCGTCTTATAAGAAGCTGAAGCTTTTTTTTTCATTTTTTTTTTTTTACTTTTTTTTACTTTTTTTTTTCATTTGCGCCACCCTGAATCAAAGGCTCTGTAGATATATTTTGATCATGGAAATCGATTATTGAAACAAAACATACATACATGTATGAACGATACATACTTACACACATCCATACCATTAAGTTTTATATGTATACATACAACGACACAGATATAAATCGGACAAATTGCAACGATTGGAAATAGAGGTAGAATTAATGACTCAATCATCCAATGGTATTAGGACAGTCAAATAGATATGTCGGGGTATTTAATACAATTTAAATTGTGTAAAAAGCTTAAATAGTTTTTGAGTGATGAGCATAAGTATTCGGACATAATTGTAGACATTATTTCGGCGAATAACTTATCCTATAGAGTATATTTTATAGCTACTTTATCAACGATTGGAAATAGAGGTACGAATATTTGCGCAATATTCATATAAAATTAGGAAAGTCAAATAGATATGTTGGGGTATCTAATACAATTTAAATTGTGTAAAAGGCTTAAATAGTTTTTGAGTAACGAGCCTAAGTATTCGGACATAATTTTAGACATTATTTCGGCGAATTTAGAGCAGTGAAATAAATTTAAGTGTTAAATATCGATTGGCCTTAAATGAAAAAAAAACATAGCTAACACCCGGCTAACACAAGGATAGCGCAGGTGTTAGCGCTAACACGAGGATAGCGTGGGTGTTAGCGCTAACACGAGGATAAGGCTAACACCCCCACTATCCTCGTGTTAGCGCTAACACCCGGCTAACACGAGGATAGCTAACACTCCACTAACCGGTGTGTTAGCTTTATGGACACGAATTAAACACGGGAGTTAACACCTTTTTTATGAACGCTAGCCCAGGTCTGAAAATTCTTATTTTTTTAGAATTGCTTCTATTGGTTTATTCTTTTTCTTGATATTGTAGTCAGGGCAGCTTGTCTGTGATTAGAACTCTGATGATAAGGGCGCCAAAGATTGATACATATTTGTACATAAATAAGGATTTATATTAAAAAAAATAAAAAAGATATGCACATAATGTTTTAAACTATTTTGTACTTGAAGGTCTGGACATAATAATACTTTTGAAAACAAAAAAGAGATGACAAAAAACTGTCCATGTGATGTGATTAGAGTGCAGGACTGTACAGCACTCTAGAGTGCTGAACTATGCAGTGTATTAGAGTGTTAATGCAGTCTATTAGAGTGCAGCACTCTAGAGGGCTGAATTATGCAGCATATTAGAGTGCAGCACTCCAGAGTGCTGAATTATGCAGTATATTAGAGTGTTAATGCAGCATATTAGAGTGCAGCACTCTAGAGTGCTAAATTATGCAGCATATTAGAGTGTTAATGCAGCATATTAGAGTGCAGCACTCTAGAGTGCTAAATTATGCAGTGTATTAGAGTGTTAATGCAGCATATTAGAGAACTCTAGAGTGCTGAATTATGCAGTGTATTAGAGTGTTAATGCAGGTTATTAGAGTGCAGCACTCTAGAGTGCTGAATTATGCAGTGTATTAGAGTGTTAATGCAGCATATTAGAGAACTCTAGAGTGCTGAATTATGCAGTGTATTAGAGTGTTAATGCAGCATATTAGAGAACTCTAGAGTGCTGAACTATGCAGTCTATTAGAGTGTTAATGCAGCTTATTAGAGTGCAGCACTCTAGAATGCTGAACTATGCTGTGTATTAGAGTGTTAATGCAACTTAGTAGAGTGCAGCACTCTAGAGTGCTAAGAGTGTTAATGCATCATATAAGAGGACAGCACTTTAGAGTGCATAAATATGCAGTATATTAGATGTTAATGCAGGTTATTAGAGTGAAGCAGTTTAGAATGCATAAATATGCTGTGTATTAGAGTGTTAATTCTGGAAATAGCATAAATGGATTCGTACGACAATTTGTGAGGCCCAATTCGGCTGTGAATTTGTGAATGTGTGCGTGGGGCTTTAGGTGATAATACTTTTTAGTTTGTCAAAATATTCCAATTAGAATGAAAGTTATAGTTAAATAACCTTTCCAGTAATGGTAATGATAACGGCAGCGTCAAGGGTGACAGGTCATTGAGCCTGTGCCCATATACCAATATAGCCAATAATATTCTCCAGCCAAAACAGAAACAGATGTAGAAGCAAGTGACTGGTATCAATCGATAGGGAATAGTGTGCCCTAGAATTGATTCTATTTGATCTAAGATGTCAGTGCATTTTTCTCAGTTATTTGGAAAAAAACCTCAAAAATACCTTTGACCTTGAACTGTGACCTTTTTTAAAATATGACATTTTGAGGTCATGATTAATTCTCTAATTTGTTATATGTTATTCCATTCATAAAGTTTCTGTTCCATTAATATTATGCAATTATAATAGATATTGATGTTAAAATATTTTTTTTATTGATTAAATTTAATATTTCTAACTTTTCTAAAAAAAAAAAGAGGTTCTACGAGATAATAGAGATAGAATCACTAGGCTGCAGGAAGGTATTGTTCTCAACACTGGTCGACCCACCTCAGAAAAAGTTAGAAAAAGTCCTCATTTTACAGGGCCTAAAACATGGAATAGATTACCAGCACATATAAGGAATAGTGACTGGAACACCTAGGAAGAGATTTCTTAAACTTCATGATAACTGGTGGCTATAGCAATATTATTCCTCCTAGTCGTAAGAGAAGCTTCTTGATGTGACCAAATGTTTTTATATGCTCAATAAGGTTGTTTTTATCGATTTGTATGATTATTGGAGAAAAAATACCAAAAAAAGCTTTGTGATGTAAGATGAGACAAGGAACTGAATCTGGCCTTTTGCCCCATATATGTTAAAATTCCTATACTGTAAGCGTCGTTGTACGACCTTACTATATTATACAATATGAATAATAATTATTATGGAAATGGAGATGACTCTGGCCATATGCCTTTCGTCGATCAGAATTCAGGTGTAATAATTATCGTCTTGTGTCCTTATTTGATTGTATCATACATATAACTTGTAATAGTCATGATTTAAAACTTAAATGATTTATTTCTTATCATTGATCGTTAAAATGTTCAATTGAGCAGCATGAGAATACTATGTTATCATGGAAATGTCCTCAATAACATTTCTTTAAAAAAATCCACAAGAAATCCATCTTTTGGCAATTGTGACTCATATTCATGTGACACATCAAATTTCAACAAAAAAAATGTATTAAAAACAAATAAAAAAAATATCAGCTTGTGCAGGAGGAGAAGTGAGCATTATAAAAGTGAAAAAATCTTTTTGATACTCCACAGATTAGTGAAGTTATAGTCGTTCAAAGTTTCCTACCTGTTAGAATTACTAATATTTTAAAATCCTATCACAAATCGGGAGTGTTGCCCCGACGATCCAATAAATGGATCGTCGGGAGAGGACTCCCGATTAGTCGGGAGGGCCCCCCGATTAGTCGGGGCAGCTCCCTACTAATCGGGGGTAGACCCACATCTAGACACAATGTGCGCCGATTTCAAAATTGAGCCCTGAAATCGGGGCAACTTACTACACTGTAAAGTCAAACGTCTTCATATGATACACAAAACAAGACGTTTTTCTTGTCCCCACTTTTAATACGTTGTTTTGGTGTGACGTTTAGCATCTCATGCCTTTTACCGTCTACCAAAAATGCTAAATGTCACATGTGTGACATTTACTGTGTGACGTTTAGCGTCCTGGAATATTCTACATTTAGCATCATAAAAAAAGCCATCCACAGCCTAGATTCGACCTCCCGACCTATCACATGTGAAGTGAATGCTCTATCCATTATACTACAGATTTAGATGTTGATTAGTGTACAATCTATAAGAGTTATTCAACGTGGGCATGAATATCACCAACAATAATAGATATCAATGTTGCCACTTGTGACTCATTTTCCTGGTACACATCATTTATATTTAATAACGATTTAGTATACCTCCCAATTGATTTAAATATGAAGTGTTTACTATCAAAATAAAGCTCAAATTAAGAGAAATGTGGCTATTAACTTCATATTCACCGCTCCCTAATATGAGAAGCGTGATCAAGGATGGCGCGTGATCGTGCATGAAAAACAATATACCAATATCTAATTTATAGATTAGACTTACCTTATAAAAGTAAATTAACTGATAAGCCAGGTAACTGACTCTCGAATATATGTATTTCTTGCCTATGAATCTCCAAAGTTTGATTTGATTTGATTTGATTTAAAATTGAAAATCAAAAATCAAACTGTATTGTACTGTACTGTACAATCATTGTATTATATCGTATTATCTCATGTTTGTTATACCCACTTATATAATCATAACTATCTTTATTCTTCATCTGTCATGATCTGTAAAGCTTTCTGGAAGTAAATCTGAAGCTCTCCTCAACCCTATTGTGTAAATTAAGGTTTCCAAACCAACTAATATAGTACATATAATCTACCTATCACTGAATCGCATACTTATTAATCTCTTATGATCTATGTAAGCATTGTGAAAGTACATCAAGTGCCGTCTTACTCACAAGTTATCTTTATATTACTCAAAACAACTGTTTTACCAACCAATAAAGTATATTATTGGAACATGTCTATATATATTTAAACACTTGTTAGTCGTAGATCCATCTGATAATTCTCTCATCTCGCTTCTTTATTGTTTTATTTTATCCCATATTTAATCCTAGCCTCAGTCGTATACAGTAAATAGGCCTTCTAAATTAAAGGTAACTGTCGGTAGAAATGGAATTTACTTTTCATATAGACATGTCGACCCTTTTGTCATCTCTTTGTATTTTAAATAGGGAAATAAAAGATTTTCTTATCTTATCTTATCTTATCTTATCTTATAACAGCCCTATTCCATTGTGAACCCACTAACCTGTGGAGTTTCCAATTAGCTCTAAAACCATGCCACACACCCAATGCTAGGGTTGAGCGAAAGGAGGTGTTAACACAAAAATGTGACACAATGAGCTGTAACAAAGTGTCACATTATATATATATGGCATATGCTGCTCTAATGGTTCACAGAAGCCCAATATTTCGCACAGAGAATTGTACATTACATATCCACATGTCTTCTTATTCCAGACTAAGTCTTGCATTATTATCTCCTTCATTTCCCCCTCTCTCTCCTCTCTCTCCGATCTCTCCGATCTCTTCTGCCTCTCACCTCTCCCCCACTTTCCCTTATGACGACTTCGTTTTTTTCTTATAAACTATATGTGACGTGTTCCAGGAAGAGGGTTTAACGCTTATGATCATATAAATTCCTGTTGCAAATTTCAGGACATTATATTAAATATATCCATACGTTTTGAAGGCCTTCGCGTGGAGTATATTTAGGTACTTTACTGGACATTACCCACCAAGAAACATTGCAAACTTTTTTTTTTCAAAAATAAAAATATCAAACTAAAAAGATAAAAGTACTTATTAGAGTAATTAATGTTTACTATCATTGGAATCGGCTTGGTCTCATCTTTTCAAATATGATGATATCTCAAAATACATATTTTGCGACTTATGACTCATTTTCCTAAAACGGATCACATATACACCCAGGATATTAGATATATTCAAGACAAAAACGCATAGACCTGTCTTATTAGAATTAATTAGGGAAATGTTACACTTAGCGTGACGTTTAGCATCTACAGGTGTGATGTTTAGTGTCTACTGGTGTGATGTTTAGCATCTCCAAATAGTTTTGCTGCTTGGATTTATGTGCAGAACGTCTCAAAATGCGTCTAACGTCTCATGAGGACGCTATTGCGTCTTCTGTTGATATGATAGGAAGACTCTAGCGTCCTATTCTGTGTATCAACTGAAGACGCCACCCTAACACAGTTTTTAGAGTGTAATCGGCCAGGATTGGTCAAAATATTGGAATCGGGAGACAAAAATACGGCCGATTTGGGTCTCCCGATTAGTCGGGGGTTCCCCTGACTAGTCGGGGGCAGACCCACACTTAAAAATGTATTCTAGGATTTGAAATGAAATCCTACGACTAGTCGGGAGGCCCAAATCGGCGCTAAATCAGCCAAGTGTGGGCGACCTTTAATCTCCAGCACCCCGCGGCCCCGCGACGCTTCCACCCCAGGGGGCGATAAGCGCTACCCCTCCATCTCGGTCTCGGTCCTACGTCATAACAACCTGTGACCACCTTATGGTGTTCCTCGCCGCTCAAATCTTTAGACAATTTAATTCCCTCCCCACCTCCCCCCCCCCTCCTCCTCCTCCTCCTCTTCCTCCCCTCCTCCTCCTCCTCCTCCTCCCCCCCCCCCCCATAACCATTCCACCTATGTCACATTCGCTCTATGTTCACCATGCCACCACAGACTGTCATGAGTAGTACATACAAATGGGGGAGGGCCAAGCCATTTCTACACAGTCAATTCAGCAAAGGTATGTTCATCTTCACAGTCGCAGTTAGTTCAAATAGATTATTATAACCCTCACACCTATGATGCTTCACTTGGGAAAGGGCGAGGGTTCAGGGGTCACTAGGGCAGTCCTGTTTAGGGTTCACAGGGTTCACAGGTAACTAGGGCAGGCCGGTTTCAGGTTATCCATGTTTAGGGCTCACAGTTAGCTAGGGCACTCATATTTAGGGTTCACAGGTAACTAGGGCAGATGACCTGTACTAGGTCACCCATGTTTAGGGTTCACAGGTAACTAGGGCACTCATGTTTAGGTTCACCTGTACTAGGTCAGTACAACACCTGCATTAGGTCAGGGTAGGGGGTTTTATCTATTTGGTCAAGTGCCCTTGACCCTTATCTCTGTTCCAAAGGTCAGGGACTCCTCAACTGGTTCTTATCCAGCCTAATCTAAGGTGTCGCCAAAATGTGCGCATGAATCGCCCTTAGACTACTACTGTTGGAATTAAATCGTAGACATAATCTTAAGGCCAAATCGGCCGTAGAATGAGCTCTGTGTGGGTACCCCTTAAAACACGCCAAACATGAAAACATTCCCACATGGAGATCTTGTAAATAAAAGACTTAGAAAAATAACTATTTTGCGACTTGTGACTCATTTTCCTGAAACACATCACAAACATGGAGGATTTTGTCTGTTTGTTTTTGCATCAGGGTTTCATAAACATTTACATCAAGATTTCAGGGACCCTGCGATCACCCCACTTATTATCGCTCACCGGCAGTCCTTTTTGCTCAGCCGATTCAACATCAAATCCTTGTATAAACATATGACTGCAGCAGAATATTGATAATTTCAGTCCTATAAGTCATTAATATGAGTAACTCTTGTATAAACATATAACGGCAGCAGAATATTGATACATTAAGTCCTATAAGTCATTAATATGAGTAACTCTTGTATAAACATATAACAGCAGCAGAATATTGATACATTAAGTCCTATAAGTCATTAATATGAGTAACTTTGGTAAAATTGCGTCTACATAGGCCAACATCTGAGAATACAGCTTTAAATAAAATATGAGATCAAAGCTGTTCATCGTCAACATAAATGTTCAAACAGGAATCTAGACACATATTTGGTCAGATATTCAGAAAATGTACAATTCAACTTCGCCAATCTTCTCAAATAACCCAGATTTCAGACGAAAATGAATTTCAGAATACAGTTCAACCTAACCAACCAGACTGCTAGAATCAATGCAATGCCGAATATACTCGAATTTACCTAGTATTGGCCAAATTTCAGCCTAATTTAGCAGAATTTACTTAATGTGTACAGCAGCCAATTGTACATTTTCTGTAAATCTGACCCTATTACAGCAGGGTAAATACAATATTGCCCCTGTTACTCGTCCTGTCAGTCCAATCCTCCAAGTTTGAAGGAAATGGCATGCATCCCGAATCGTTATTACATTCGCCTAAGTAACCTCTTTCGCACAGACACTTTGAATTGTGCACGTTTTGACAGGTTAAAAAGTGTTTATCGAACGTGAGCTTTCCAGTTGTGCACTCTGTATGGGTGAGGTTCTCAGCATGTGTACAACTGACCAGATTAGAGAATCTGAAGGATTAGATGTAGTTTCAGAATTTAATTTAATCTAAATGTCATGTGTTTCAGAAAAATGAGTCATGAGTCGCAAAAAATAGATTTTGAGATACCATTATATTTGAGAAGATGAGATCAAGCCGATTCCAATGATAGTAAACAGTCTAATAATCTAATAAGTATTTCTAGATTTTAAGTTTGATATTTTCGTTTTGGAAAAAAAAAGTTTCAAATAATTCTGGTGGTCAATAAACAGTAAAGTAACGAAATGTAGTCCATATGAGGGCCTTTAAAACGAAAGGATATATTACATAGATTGTCCTGAAATTTTATACATTATTGATATGGCTATTGAAGTGATAAACCCTCCAAAAAGTCGGAACATTCTAATAATGTGATCTTGTGAAAAAAACAGTTTTGAAAATATCAATTTTGCGACTTATGACTCATTTTCCTGGAACACATCATAAATAAGGTGTCAATAGACTAGATTTGATAATACGAAGTCTCTGAGACAGTCTTCGGCTGACAGAGCCATAAGACTGGAAATCACAGAGACTATTATTACATTTACTAAACTTTTACTAGTACTCCATTCAACCACAATGTAGGGTTGAGATATTGAAAAGAAAACATATTGTTCAGCATGGAATATTCATCAATGCTTCAATGTCAATAGACATGTATTACACATGTTCCCCCTCTTTCCCATCATGCATTTGGTTTTCAGAGATCATTCATACAAGCAATGATATTGATGAAAACATTCATGCAGTTTTTGATAAAAATGTTGCTATATATTTGTATTTCACATTTCTACAGAATCCATCCTAGGATGCTCTGTAAGGGACATGCGCAGTGGCACATGCAAATCCCCTATTCACGTCCAAAACTGATCCACAGCATTTTTTTATCATGTTCTAATTTTTTTTTACACATTTAACAGAAAAATTGCAGACGAACACTTCGCCCAAATGCAAATTCAGGCGATTTTCAAGGCAATCTGCCCTAATCTATGTAGACAGAGAGTACCATTTAGTATGACAATAATATACATGTTTAAGAACAAATTCAGGTGACCTAGTGCCAAGATTTCAAATTAGATTTCAAATGTGTTCTAGCATATAGATCATTCGCATATGGATGAAAAATGAGAAAAAAAAGTATTGACTAAATGTGATCCGTTTCCGGGAAATAAGTCATAAGTCGCACAGAATGGATTTTGAGATATCACCATATTTGAAAAGACGAGATCAAGTTGATTCCAATGATAGTAAACACTAGGATATCTAATATATATTTCTATATTTTATGATTGATATTTTTATTTTTGAAAAAAAAAAGTCTTCAATGTTTCTGGATGGGTAATTACCAATAAAGTAACTTAATATACTCCATAATAAACCCTTAAAAACGCAAGGATATATTTAATACAATGTCATAAACTTTATAACATAGATTTATATTACTGTAAGTACTATACTCTCCAAAAATCAGAACATTTCAATAAAGAGATCTTTGAAAAAAACTCTTTGAAAAAACTCTTTGAAAAATATCATTTTTGCGACTTGTGACTCATTTTCCTGGAACACATCACAAATATGTTCATCCGCTTCCTTGAAGGATTGTTGTAGCTGTAGCCACTAACATACAACTAACACTATTGTCTTACCTGACCCATCAATAACTTAACACACTTCCACTGTTAAACGCACATAGTTCCTCCTGGAAAATGCTCTTTTGAGGATGATGTATAGACCTGCATTGTGCTTTAGGCGTTAAAACACTCATACATTCTTTCACTAATGAGGGTTATGCATGTGACCTTATGCATATTCAAGCCTTTATTTGCTAGCTGATTGGTTAGTTTTTTAACATCCTGGAGGTGGTAATGGAGGAGGTGAATGATGGAATGGGTTCTGGGGATAATGAATTATGTCAGGACAACAAAAATAAATCAATACAATGGGCCCTCTCCCTGATGAGTTACGTCTGTCCCTCAATACCATCTTCTCAGTCCCTGACGGCTT
The DNA here is from genome assembly GCA_942159475.1 of Sthenelais limicola. Lineage (NCBI taxonomy): Eukaryota > Metazoa > Annelida > Polychaeta > Phyllodocida > Sigalionidae > Sthenelais > Sthenelais limicola. The sequence continues at coordinate 37,872,135 of OW804095.1, forward strand.
AATTTCATCCTTTGTGCTAAAGGACTTAAGAGATTGAGTCGGGGTAACAAATGGCCTTGCTGATGCAGCTATGTCTTCACAAACATATAGTCTCTCAGAGATATATTCCATTCGCGACCGCGAGACATATTTTCTCCAAGCTTTGAGGTTAACATGGCTGTATATTTGCTGATATTGATATTGTATTGAAATACAAAATATTATTGAGATGATGTGCCTATAAATAGATATTGATGTAATGTGTCATTTAGTTATAACTATTACTATTAATGATTAGTATTTCATTCGACCCAGATTCAATGCAAGTATCTATATATGGGACACATTTTCAGAAAATGTACAATTGGCAGCTGTACACATTTAGTAAATTATGCTAAAATAGGCTGCGATTTGGTCAATACTAGGTAAATTCAAGTATATTTGGCATTGCATTGACGCTAGCAATTTGTTTGGTTAGGTTAAACTGTATTTTGAAGTTGATTTTTGTTTTAAATGTGGGTTATTTGAGAGGATTGGTGAAGGCGAATTGTACATTTTCTGAAAATCTGACCCATATAGAGGGACGAGAGGATGCTAACTATAGTAGGCAGATATATCAAATATTACAACATCAAATCAAATGCATAATAACTTTGATCGACAAAATTACAAATAACATACTTCTCTGTAATTGTTGCAAGATTTCTTGATGATTTTCTTCCATTTTCTTTTTTTAAATTTTCTTCCTATTCCTTCTTCTTTTCATGCTTTCCGTTTACACTGCATTTTAATAGACACTTATACAAACAGCTAGTAGGATTGAAAGGATCTAAACCAAGCTAGATATGATTACATATATGTGAAGTTCAAATATTTATATACGAATTATCCTGATAAGGTCAACTGAATCTTAAGTTTAGGCTTTCAATGAATGTTGTTATTTTTTGTGGGTGGCATTCATATTTGAAAAGAAGAGACAGCTCTCAATTTTATTTTTGAAAAAGAAGTTTGCAATATTTCTGCGTGGACAATTACTAGTAAAGTAACCAAATATACGCCTTAGTAAAGTAACTAAATGTACTCTATAGGATGAGCTTAGAAAGGCATAGATATACTCAATTGAAATTTGGTACTTGTATTTATACAACCACAAGTACTAGATCCAACGATGGCAATATTCCAACAAAGAGATTTTGTAAATAGTACGCTTTGAGAAATATCATTTTTGCGACTTGTGACTCATTTTCCTAAAACACATCACAAATGGCAAATGGGATACAGCTAATAGATCAACCATACAGTACAGAAGTCTGTGTGAAAAAAAGGTTCTGGGTTTTTTGATCAACATATAGGTTGGAAAATGATCAGAGGATGAATTTTCTATGATCCCTGATGACTGTACGTTGCTGGAGCTAAAGTACATGTGATCTATAATAGTTTTGGATGTAAGAGTTGTTCTAGTTGGGGTAGAAATAAATTGTTTTAATTGAAATTTTTCCATAAGACCTTTTAGACTGGTTGCCTGACTCTTATTATCTTGAAAATCAATGTTAAAGTCACCTGTGACTGTAAGTTGATGTTTTGTATGCAAATTTGATAGACATCCCTCTTGCTGTTCCAGAAACGGTTCAATTGCTCCTCCTGGGGGTCTGTATACAAATATAATAACATGCGGGGTAGTACATTTGATATTCAATACAAGTGCCATAAGTTCAATATCCTTATTATTTACAGCAAGGTAAGAATACATGTCTCTATCAAAGTTGTGTTTCTTATTGATATAAGTACATAAGCCATCCCCTTTCTTCTTCATTTTTCTGTCCTGAATGAAGGCAGAATTTTTTAGTTTGACATAGTGACTAGATCTGTGCTAACATGGATACCGACAGCAGGTATTTTAGCAAATAAGTTCACAATAGATTCGACGTATAAGTACTATTGTGTAATATGGCTGATACATTCAAGGAAATATCAACATAATAAAAATAAAGATCAGATTGAACCTGGTATACGCTTTACGATCAGCTGTAGGTGACATGCTCGATCGAGTAGACGACTGAGCGATAATAGGGAACAAGTGTAATTTAGAGATATTTGTCAGTCGTACAAAATTTAAATGTTAATTTTAAGATTAAGGTCTAACCCTGTTTCTACTTGAGTTCCTTTTTCAGTTTTGTTATCATGTCCCCTTGTTTATTTTGGCCAGAAAATCACTTCGAGGTAAGAGCATGTTGTTGTGTCAGCAAGTCCGAGAATCGAATGCTGACTCCCCACTTCCGGCTCATGGTTACCTCAAAGAAATTATCCTGTTTTTCTTCTAATAGTTGTTTCGCCAGTTCTTTGTTTGTTTGGAATTTGATGTTAATTAATTCTTCCATTAATTGTTCTTCCTTATCCACAAAGTCTTGAGTTGGTTCCAGTTGTAATTCCTTCACGATCAGTTTTGCCTCGTAGGCAGACGAGGCTGATTTTATCCAACAGGCGCCTTCGGCTTTTCCCATGTCGATAGCTTTTAGTGATTGTAAGGCGTGTTCCACACTACGATACTCTACACTCTCGTACTCTACAGGTGTTATATAGAAGTTAGAAAGATATGAATGTTCGCCATAATATCCAAGGCCTTTTCCTTGGTCTACTGGTATCCATAGCACCGTCAGTTAATTTAAACACTCGTAATATTTGAGTTTATAGTTTCAATACATGTATATATGGCACATGGAGGCGACTTAGCATTAATTAGGTTTCCCTTGTTGCACCTATTATATACGACTTTAATACACAGTTCTAATAAAACGGACTGATAAGAATAACTGGTTCAACTATTCATGGTTTAACCTACTGGGACTTATAACACACATATGGGTCAGATTTTCAGGAAATGTACAATTGGCAGCTCTACACATTCACTAAATTCTGCTAAATCAGGATGAAAAATGATGAATACCGGGTATATCTGAGTATATTTGGTATCGCATTGATTTAAAGTATCAGTTCTGTTATGTCAAACTGTATTTTGAAGCAAATTTTTGTCTTAAATGTGGGTTATCTGAGAGGATTGTTAAAGGCGAATTGTACATTTTCTGAAAATCTGACCCATATGCTATAAAGGGTGTGCTGCACCAATGGGTTTTACCTTCATGTCTAGATCGGTATTTCATACCTTTAAAGGAAAAACTGAAAGAAAAACCAATAACAATCGTCCAGTAGGATACAGTTAACTATCCCTTTGGTCATAATTCTTCAAACTCTATCATTTTGCACGATATATTTCAAGGAAACGACCAGTAAAGTAAAATCGGATTGGTGAAACACCCCCTTTACAGGGTATTCCCCAGTATAGGCAATAGACAGACTAATATGTGGAATCCTACATCTTGTATTCATCTCCCTATGTCCATACTCCCATGACGATATCTCCCTCAATCTTCATTTAGTCTACTCCCACCAGACATATACTATTCGGAGCAGAGTGTTTGTGCACTTTTTCCCCTTTAAAATATATTTGCTCTATCCCTCCCCTTTCTTGTAGAGCCATCATATATTCCTTCCGTCCTGCTCTCTCTCTAAGATGTGTTTCTTTATCCATAGGGCCCATATTCCAATAACCCTTTCAGCAAAATGTGCAAAGACCTGAAATATCATATATGTGTTTTTAGGCGTGTTTTAGGCGTGTAGAAATGCGAATAATAGTGGAGGCAGACTAATGGGTGCATTTGACATATGGGTCAATTTTTTTAGAATGTACAATTGTGATTTTGCGAGGATTAGGAGGATGGGAAAAAAAATAATAAGTATAAACTCATGTTTCTCCTGACTGTTATCAAAGATGTCCCCACCACCTGAAAACATCAATTATACTCACAAACTTTAAATATGTCAGTTTTTATTGTGGTTGAAACAAGGTCATCTTTTCTGAGGGTATGCCCGGTATCAAATGAAGTAGCAGCTCCTTAAGTCCTCAATAACTCAGGAAATATCACAAATTTCCAAATAAAAACTACTAGGATTTAATGTTCATTTACTAGCACACCAATTCATCAATATGTATCATAACAGGTTCCTTTGTAAGACATGAAAGCAAATGGATGACATTTCCCCCAAACAGGATTGTTTTGATCAGTAACAGTTATAACGTCCACATTGTATAATTCAATAGTGAAACTATGCTTTTAGTAATGCTAAGTCTGTTCATGGGTCAGATCTTCAGCTAATGTACAATTTGCAGAACAACACATTCAGTAAATTCTGCTAAATTAGAGAAAAAATCGTCAGCAATAGGAATATCTGAGTATATTTCGTATCGCCTTGATTCATACAGTCTGTTAGGTTATGTTGAACTGTTTTTTTAACGTGATTTTTGTCTTAAATTTGGGTTATTTGAGAGGACATCAGTGACGGTCAATTGTACATTTTCTAGCAATTTCGCCCTCAAGCTGAATATGATGTAGCTGAGGAGGAGGGATGATCTGGCGGTTGATATATAGATAGAACCTGATGAGAATGAGGTACAAGGGACCCTATTGCTATTGTGTTTGATTTTTCATGGTCCACGAGCTGATAGGCGATCGAGTTACAAAAAAAACAACCAAACATCGAGGACAGTGCAATATTGTCCCGAGTTCCACATTCAAATTTAGGTTCTACATTCACTCCCACATTGCTATGCTTACCTTATATGGCTATGTTTACTGGGGACAGGAAGTCATACCACACGAGTTGAACTGGTGCAAATTACCACACTACTCACGCCCATACAAATAACATGTGGGTCAGATTTTCACAAAATGTACAATTGGCAGGTCTATACATTTAGGAAATTCTCCTAAATTAGCCTGAAAAATGAAGAATACTGGGTATATCTGAGTATATTTGGTATTGCCTTGATTTAAAGTATCAATTCTGTTGTGTTAAACTGCATTTTGAAGCTCATTTCTGTCTTGAATGTGGGTTATTGGAGAGGATTGGTGAAGGCGAATTGTACATTTTCTGAAAATCTGACCCATGTGATACATACCTCAATGTGGAGTAAACATCAAGATTGTGGCTAATATGGCTCACCCATCCTACAATGATCAAGTATATCAACATTACAGTCTAGGCTTAAAGATCAGAGGGTCCCCTCCAAAGGCAAATCCTCTCGCTTCAAACGGCAAAGTGCAATTATAATTCCATTAAATATCATCATAATCTCATTAGAACCTAGTCCTAGGCCAGGAAACCACTTAGCAAACTAGGCATCGAATAACTGACATACTTATACATTCATGCTTATCTGATCTGAGGGTTTGGGCCTAGAATAATTATTCATTATTAATTTACAGAAACAGTATGTCAGAAACAGCATTTTCATTATCTGAATCACACCTCTCTCATTTTCCGATTACAGGCTCCGTTAAATACCACATATCAAATATCATATCTCTTAAAATATTGATCGAGTTGAACGATATTTGTAATGCTAGAAAACCTACCTTCTGTAAAGACAGTGCGATCTGTCAGTTGTGTCTTAAACAATTTACCTACAATGATTATAACTGATATTCAATTACAACACACATTTCAGCATTTTATATCAAGCATGGTATATATAAGGGTGAAATCGCCAGAAAATTCACAATTTGTCTTCAGCAATCCTCTCAAATAACCCAAATTTAAGACAATAATGATGTTCAAAATTCAGTTAAACACAACCAAACAGATTGTGTGAATCAAGGCAAATATACTCAGATATACCTAGTTTTGACCATTTTTCAGTCTAATTTAGCAGAATTTACTAAATTAATATGTATTTTCTGAAAATCTGACCCACATTCAGCAAAAGTCAATTTGCTTATCCTGCTTCCTGATTCCTGTTCAAGTTATAACAAATGGATAACAAAATTTCGAAAATATTTTTCTTTTACTGACGCAGCCTTAAGAAGCCATCTATCTAGAGGTGCCTGGGGTAAGTATATAAACCGGAATGTATAGCGAGCTGCAGGATACAGGTTAAAGGAGGAGGGCTATTGTTAGATCCACTCATTTAGACGAGTAAGTCGAGCACTAGATAAACAATGCACCCACATATAGAGCAGTCCACTATATATGCTTGGATTTACTTCTCACGAGGCGCTAATAATGAGATTATGGTATTTAAAATCTTTTCATGACTTATATTTGTATATTTGATCAATTTCGATGAATTTCTTAACAAAAAAATAAATGTTTCGTTTGTATACCAAGTCCTCTCGTTGGCAGTTCTCGCCGGCCCCAGTGTGGCCATACAACGTATGCATGTCACTGTGTGTATATAGAGAAATATTTGACGGAGTTGTCAGTAAAATGCGATAATGCCATTATGATTTTTCAGATTTCAGGTAACATATAGCAATGTCTACAGCGGAAAAGTTGTACATATAAGATTTGAAATTATTGACTAAAGAGAGTCAGTAAAGTATAGGCTTATTACGGCTAGTCTGGCACAAGCTTACACAGGGATGGTTGGAAGAACTTCTTATAGCAGAAACTGTAACCTGAGCAATTCCTATATAAATTTTGGTAAAAATCTTCATGACATTCAAAAGGCTTTCAATATTTTCCAGTATTTTCCAAAAGTTCTCCTAATGTTTTTTCTTAGATATGGCAGGAGGAAATTCATAAAGGCATGAAGGATACTTCAAATAATTCATAATTCTATGAGGTTCATAGCAAGTCCGTCTGGACTATTTATATACCAGTCTGGCGGCTTATCCCGCTTCCTGACAGCATTCTAAGGATAATCATGAGCCTTTCCACGGCACTAAAACCTACTTTTTACAAATCCATCCAGGGCGCCATCCTGGATATGATAGACAGTTTATTACACCAGTACTGGTGACTCCCCTCCCTGCCCATATAATAAATCCAGCCCACCGACTTATAGTATTGACTTAGATCCACAGGACATAACTTAGATACTATAGATTTAAAGCCTAAAATATAGTATAATATTATATGGGTCAGATTTTCAGAAAAATCAAATCAGATAAAAATGGTATGTCAGTGATTGGACGCCTGCTGCGCTTACGGCTTTCCTGGCTCTGAAGTAGGCGTCTTAATGGAATTATGTGGTTTGGAGCGAGAGGCTGTCCCTCAGTTTGGAGGGACTCTCTCAACTCTGAGCCTAGGCTGGATTATTTCTTATTTATTTATCTATTTATTGTTTAGCAGATTCATATATATATGTGAATGATACAAACCTATAGAGTAAATCTTTCTGGCATAGACTCATGTCTGAAACAGTCGTGTTCAATATTCTTTAATGTTAGTCTCCGTGAGCCATGTAACTCTTTTTAACATTTAACTTGGCTCTATAATGAAAACAATTTGCAAATGGACGGCCCAAGCTATTTCGAGAGGTTAATGGGAAACCTGGAGAAAAAATAACATCGAATTGTTAATTTCTTAAATTGTTTTATATTGCCGGATTCAACTATTTAACACTGTGAGCTATTGGTGTTTTATATTTATTCAGTAAGGATCACCGTAATATCGTTAATATAACGTCATACCATCTGGGTAATAGGGTTCTCTATTTGTGAATGTATTAATACTCATGATTAGAATAATTATCACATTTGTAGGCTCTGTGTTGGTCACAAATCTGGATGAGATGTGATTGGGTTGGAGATGGAGAGAGCGATAATAAGGGTATTCCATCATTATTTTTGCCACAGTTCTAAATGTGACAAGAGTTCTAATCAATAATTGCTATCTCTTGATTTCAGATCACAACTGGGGTTTTAAAGGTTGTTATTGTGGTTCGGAAATGATGCCTTGACGGATCGTGTTGAAACCAGTGAATGGAGTTGAATTATTAAGGTTTTGCTGAGAAGATCGTCAATAGGGGAGTTGCATGTGTCACTGCGCATGTCTACTGCAGTGCATGCTGGGATGGATTCTGATAAAATCTGACATACAAATAGTTGGCAATATTTTATCGAAAATTGCAAGAATGTTTTCACCAATATCTTAGCTTGTATAAAAGATCTATGTTAACCAAATGCATGATGGGAAATATGGAGACTTGTGTCATGGAAGCATGTATAACACATGGATATTGATATCAGGGCATTGGTAAATAGTCCATGCTGAACATAGCATGTTTTCTCTAGGTTTTATACTGTACCATCAGTTCCATAATTCCATGCGAATCTAGATTCAAAATGGCGGGTATGCAACTCCCCAATTGTGTAATCTTAACAGTCAATCTGGATGTCGACGACTTGATGTGTGTATGGGAAGCCGTTGCAATATTTATTCCCGATTTGAGGATGATTTTAATTTTTTTCCAGATATCTCCATGTCATTTACAGATATCTTTACATATTTTAAGCTATTTTCAATTGTTGAATATACGTGTAATTGTTTTGAAGAGATCTTAAAATATTTGATGGAGAATAAATGTCCAAAATTAATGACTTTCCATATGCATATGGGTTACTTGACGTGCTAGAACATTGCCTGGTTTTCAAAATATAAATGTTGAATTTTATGGAGCCCTTTCGCAAAATCAACTTCACAAAATCATCCAAAGTTGGATAGGGAAAGAACAGAATAAAAATGTGCAAATCTTAATGGAGATTGTACATTCATATTCTCTTTTATTTTTCCAAAAAAGAACTGGTGTGAACAAGTGAGTCTGTTAAATGGTGCTGGAATGAAATTATGTCAAAAACGTTATAAGGGTCAGATTTTCAGAAAATGTACAATTCAACTTCGCCAATCTTCTCAAATAACCGGTTTCAGACGAAAATAAAGTTCAAAATACAGTTCAGCCTAACCAAACAGATTGCTAGAATCAATGCAATGCCGAATGTACTTGAATTTACTTATAATATAATTTACTAAATGTGTACAGATGCCAATGCCAATTTTCTGAAAATCTGACCCATAAGCCAATGTAGAGTAATACGATCTCAAAAGGAACTGAATATATTACCCGAGGTGCGCCTTAAGCAAAGTGTGTAATATGAGAAAACGAAGAAAATGCCAAAAAATACAAAATATGAAGAATGCTTTAGAAGTGTACAAGACCCGGTTGCAGGATTTGTTGAATAAAACCTTTAACACAAAAAAATGTGCAAATCTTTTGTTTCAGATCGATGTTAACTGAGAACGTAGCTTTAATTCAACGCAAAACTAATGCAATACTAATGAAATGCAATCGAAGGGAAGTATTTCTATCCCCGCCGTCCAATTTTATTGATACAAATTTGTTATTTTACATTTTTATAATTTATTTCAACCATTTTCTTGCTGTTCTAATGGGAACCTTCGAGGAAATGAATTGCGAATTTCTTTTTCTTTAAAACAGTGGAAACTGTCCATTTTGATTAAAATATCTATTTTCAGTTGACCATTTTCACATGCTCACGTTATTGCCTCATGGTTATGATCATGTCTTTGTTTTCATTCCCTCCATATCAACTTCTTCTATGTATTATAGGCCAAAAGAGAATAGGTGTGTTTCCGAACCCCACCCCCACCCCCACCCCCACCCCCATCTACCTAGAAATATCTTCCCCTAACTAAACATTTGTTTTACCATATCTGATTTTTTACTATACCTCACGTTTTTTTAGTTTTTTTTTTTTACAAAAAAACTTAACAAAAGCAGGAAAACAGGTTTTCCTAACCCGGAACTGTAATAAAGCACATGTCCCTTGTAAAAAAATAAAGAAAAAAGAAGTTACTATTGCCCCCTACCTAGTGTTCAGCAAGATAAATCGGAAACACACCTATATTTTTGTTTGGCCTAATGCACGAGAAATTTTCATTACTGTTCAAGGTTGAAATAACTTGTACAGTGACATTTGAACGCAAGTGCTTTTCTGTTTAGAATTGCTCTCCTCAATTTTAGTTATAGATTTTCAGACCGAACGATTGAGGCAAAATGCAGCATCATAAATGCAGCGTCATTTTCATCTAAGGGCTTCAACTTACTTTAAGGTCAATAACCTTCATGTACGGATAATGTTAAGGTTGAACATTCATGGGTCAGATTTTCAGAAAATGTACAATTGGCAGCTGTACATATTAAGTAAATTCTACTAAATTAGGCTGCAATTTGGTCAATACTAGGTAAACTCAAGTATATTTGGCATTGCATGGACACTAGCAATCTGGTTGGTTAGGTTGAACTGTATTTTGAAGTTTATTTTCGGCTGAAATTTGGGTTATTTGAGAAGATTGGCGAAGTTGAATTGTATATTTTTCTGAAAATCTGACCCTTAAAGTCAATGACCTTTATGTACGGATAATGTTAGGGTTGAACATTCATTGAAATCAATCCAGGCACCTTTTTTGCTATTCATCATTGGATTAATGATGCCCATTTCCGAGAGGAATCAGGCTGGGATTGTTGATAATGCCAGAGGCGACGCCAACGGTGTTATCAACCCTCTTTAACCTATAATCAACTCCTCTGGATCCGGACAAATCCTTCATGGAGGATATCTGTCATTCCCAGGGCACTGTACATGGGTCAGATTTTCAGAAAATGTACAATTCAACTTGGCCAATCCTCTCAAATAACCCGCATTTCAGCCGAAAATAAACTTCAAAATACAGTTCAACCTAATCAAACAGATGGCTAGAATCAATGCAATGCCGAATATACTCGAATTTACCTAGTATTGACCAAATTGCAGCCTAATTTAGCAGAATTTAATCAATATGTACAGCTGCCAATTGTACATTATCTGAAAATCTGACCCACATAGCCCTATAATGACTGACTTCGGTCACAAAGTATAACGCAATCCTCGTCAAAAAATATACCAGATTATATTAATTGTCTAATGTTGAAATATCTTTCATCTCTGTCAAGCATAATGTATGGCAGTATACTACCACAGAATGGTATGGGACCAGAACAGCAGGTCACCAAAAGTAGGACAAAATCTAGAGTAGAAAGTGTTCCTGTGACATTGAAACTTGAAATTTACTGAGTCTATTGATAAGTTTAAATACCACATTGTATGACTTAAAAATAATTAAAATGAAGTCTTAACATTATAGAACTTTTCAATTCAAATTGGGTAGGTACAATAGGATAAGTCCAAATGCAGGTCTGGCAACTGTTGTACAAATTATAGTTCATATGATAATTTTGAATTGTATGGATATCGTGGTTGAGAAGGTTAATTGTTTCAAATACTTGGGCACGATAGTCAGTGAGGGCCTGACTGGTAAAAATCCCTTTGACAAACAGATGAGGACGGCCTAGCTTATTCAAGATTGGACAAATATGAGGGAGGTGCAACTACATGACGGAAGATATGGGTCAAATTTTCAGAAATTGTACAATTGGCAGCTCTACACATTTAGGAAATTCTCCAAAATAAGGCTGAAAAATGAAGAATACCGGGTATATCTGAGTATATTTATTAAAGTATCAGTTCTGTTATGATAAACTGCATTTTGAAGCCCATTCTTGTCTTGAATGTGGGCTATTTGAGAGGATTGGTGAAGGCAAATTGTACATTTTCTGAAAATCTGACCTGTATATGTTTGCAGTTAATGAAATGTTCTACCCGTCTTGGAATTCAGTAATTTGTTGATGGCTAATCCCGGTAAGTGCATGGTCAAAAAAGTTCGGAGAACCTGGAATGGGCCTCAGAGTTATCTTCGAGAGTTTTGTTCCATCTTCGGACAACTATCTGGGATTCTAAATCTTCATGATTGTTCTGATATAGCATGTTTTAAACTGGTTTTTGATCGATTAGATCATTATGACAAAGTTGATATTGCTGAAAGGGAGCTCAGAAACCAGAGTACAGATATCCTTGTTAAGTAACAGAGCAAAGAAAGAGAAGTAGAAAAGTAGTGTTTTCTATAAAAGCAGGGTTTTATGGAACACCCTCCTCAAAAATATTTGCATAGAATATGACACACTGTCCCGCGCAACAGATCCGCGCGATACGAAAATGAATACGAATTTCTTGTACCCACTTTTGATACGATTTTTTTCGTCTCAGCGTATTCGCGCGGCGTTTTTCTTACCTGCGACGGGTACCTGGGAAAGCTAAAGGATTAGGATTAGGCTGGCCGGCCAGTGCCAGACAAACTGGCATGACCATTAGTGCATGACGGCCACTAGTGTAGAACCACTGATGCCAAACAGAGAAAAAACTTACCTATGCTTGGGTTCGATCTAAGAACCTTGGGGTTCACAAGCGAGCATCCTAACCACTACACCACAGAACCAGCTGTAAGTTAGTCCTCAAGGAATCACTCTGGATGATAATAGTGTGTGTGAGAGAGAGGGAGAGAGAAATGCAGACAAGGACAGAAAGAGAAAGAGGGGGAGAGGCAGACAGGAGGATTGCAATTGAAAGTAAGTAAGAAAGAGATGGGCGGGAAAGGAGAGGAAGAGCAGGGAATATTTTTTTTCAGGAATATATATTGAATATATCCAGGTATATGTGTGATGAGTTACAGGAAACTTTGTCACAATATAAAAAAAACCTCAAGAATATTGCTTTCAGCTTTAGATAGCTCATAACTCCCTCAAAATGCATCCGATCTGAATATAAAAATTATCCCATGAACCCCATGAATGTCAGGAAGACAGCCATGCTGATGCCATGCTAATCGGACGATTAGTTTCTTCGTAATAAATTAATTTCGTCGGCCGCATCAAGTCGTTCGAATCGATATAAAATGTATTTTATATCATTATTATATATCAATATTTTTAAGTAATTTATTCACAAGATCTCTTTGTTGGAATGTTCCTATTTTTGGAGGAGTCATTCCTCTTAGTCATATGAATAGGTGTACCAAATCTTAAGACATTGCATTGAATATAACCTTGTGTTTTTAAGGTTATCGTATAGAGTTACTTTATTAGTAATTGTCCAAGTTAACATAAATATTTTGATCATGGAATATAGAATCACCCGACTTTATCCTACATGTATTATAGAATATGAATACACTATAAAATGGTTTTAGCTGTACCTCACTTTCCATTGTGATGGGCTTCTTGAAGGTGTTAAAGCATTGCAATAACACCCACTCAAGCGTGGTGCAAGCATGACCAGACCAACAGACATTGAGGAGCCATGGCCAACATCCAAAAACGGAGCGCGAATACGGAGCATATCATATTTCGTCTCCGTGATTCAAATGACCGTTTTTCGTATCAGAAGTTCAGGCAATTTCGTCACCACACTTCACCAGTAGCGCTCGCGGTACTCGGTAGACAAAAATCGTCACACTGAAGACGAAAAAACGCGCCACTCCGTATCGCACGGGTACGGTGCGCGGGAGAGTGCAGAGATTTACTCATGGGTCAGATTTTCAGAAAATGTACAATTCACCTTCACCAATCCTCTCAAATGACCCCCATTTAAGACAAAAATGACCTTCAAAATGTAGTTTAACATAAAAGAACTGATACTTTAAATCAATGCGATACTTAAATAATAGTCAATAGTCCACATAGCCACATAGACTATTGACTATACAAATGATATCCCTTCATATAATATGTACCTTACTCTATTGTACATTAATCCGCATGTAATTTAAATCATATTTATAAATATATTGAAATATTAAAAAGAGACGTATGCAGATAACCTATAAAAACGCTTATTGTCAGCGGCGGTTATTTCTGCAGACATTTTCCTGTTTTGTGTATGAAAATAAAAACGTTTAGAAATAAAATTGGTCCGTACAATTGTCCAATTAAATAGAAATATATCTCTATGATAACTGGAAGGAATTAGGCTCTTTATTATGACTTAAAGACTAGTAAAATACAAATAAAATGAAACAAAATCTATGGAACTATTATGCAGCAATCCACACATAAGCCCAAACCCGAAAAACAGTCACCTCCACCAGGAATCGAACCCCAGACCTCTCACAGACAAGGGCAGGATTTTAAAAAAGCACTCTCAGCTATGCATGCACAAATATGCGCAATTTTTCCTTTTTCCACATACACCAAGTATATAATCAACCCAAACATGTCCCTGAATATCTAAGAATTCCACAACCATTAAACGCATGTAAATAACAAAAGAAGTGGTGCATTATTCAATTGGTGCGCACCGAATGGACGTGCATTGGATCGTCTCTCAACCAGAGATTTCACAGGGATTTCTCCCTTGTTAGCATACGTCATATATTGGAAATGAGGGCGCACTATATGCTATATGCTAATATCTATGTGTTTAGGCTGTTTATCTCAAGGATAGTCATTTCATTTCAGGATCTCCCACAGCTGATAATGCATCTTTAACTGAGATAGCTCACTATTCCTAATATTAGCTCGACCACGCACACTACACATATCATATTATATAATATATAAGAATTTCCTGCATCTGGATCTTCTGTCTATAGCACATAAAAGCACTCCACTGAGACAGATATGTGAGAGCAGAATATCTGCATCTGGGGTCCTGGTGGGGTGACTTAGAAGTTGAACGATGGCTACATCATCATGTTCCTGATATCTCCTTCTTCTTCTGCTGCATTTTTCCACCAAAGCAGCTTCATCAAGGGTCGAGGATAGCTTTATAATCTTTCATGGCCCTCTTGATAGATCAAATTCTTTCATCTAGCAATTTAGTACACATGCATCAAGCTAGTATTTGCCCGGTCGTCCTAGAGAGGGTCGTCAGCCGTCTGATCTGGGATTTGTTTACTACGGTCAGTATAAGGATCAGATCTATAGAAAATGTACCATTGGCAGCTGTACACATTTAGTAAATTTTGCTAAAGTAGGCTGCAATTTGGCCAATACTAGGTAAATTCGAGTATATTCTGCATTGCATTGATTCTAGCAATCTGTTTGGTTAGGTTGAACTGTATTTTGAACTTTATTTTTGCCTGAAATTTGGGTTATTTGAGAAGATTCGGGAAGTTGAATTGTACATTTTCTGAAAATCTGACCCAAATAATGACTAGAATTGAGCGACCGAATTATAATGTCACCTGCAATAAAGGATTTTTTTAAATTGAATTGAATTGAACATATTCACAAAACATTTCAAAATATCACTAGGGACACTCCAGCAAAGGGGTCACACAGGGGCTACAATATAATACTTCAAGTATGAATCAATTACAAGGGTCAGATTTTCAGAAAATGTACAATTGGCAGCTCTACTTATTTAGGAAATTCTGCTAAATTAGGCTGAAACATGATGAATACCAGGTATATCTGAGTATATATTTGGTATCGCATTGATTTAAAGTATAAGTTCTGTTATGTTAAACTGCATACTGAAGCTCATTCTTGTATTAAATGTGGGTTATTTGAGAGGATTGGTTAAGGCGAATTGTACATTTTCTGAACATCTGACCCACAAATACCAGGCACACTGAAGCTCACCTATCATTTGTGTCTAAACCAGGGAGCCACAAGGAATGCTTTCTCTTCTGATAGAGGATGATTACAAAATTGCAATTAAATCGCTCAACTTGACACCTGTTGTACCAATGGCACAAAGCTGCAAGATGTATGGCATGCCACACAATGACAAACCGTAGATCCACCCACACCAACTAAATGTAAATGAGACACAAGTCCCAAAATTGTTATTTTTCAAAGTGTTTAACTCCACGTTGGTGTATGTATCACATGCTATTTGTATGGGCGGGAGTAGTGTGGTAATTCTTACAGGGGAGGTATGACATTTCTATTCCCTCTTCCTCCCCCCCCCCCACCATATACACAGAGCCATATAAGGGCCAGATTTTAAATGACATGACACCTGTACTTATAAGGTAAACCTGGGGGGAAAGTTTAGTGGTTGGAAGGGTCAGGTAGTGACAAGCGCTTCTATTGGTTGATTGGGAGGTTTTGTTTGTAACACTCTCGCCTATTGGCTTGTGGGCCATGAAAAAACAAACATCTCGGACAGTGCAATAGTACCCCTCATACCACATCCTCCTTAGGTTCCTATTTACTCACAAGTTATCTTAGTGGGAATGCTTTTTGGGGGGGTGCATACCGCTTTTTATGGCATGAATACATACAGAATTTCAGGACAGTATTATATAAAAAATCCATGCATTTCGAAGATCATTTATAGAGTATATTTAGCTCCTTATCTAAATATCCACCCAGATTTATTTGTTCAAAAATAGAAATATCAAACTGAAAATATAGAAATATATAGGCCCAATAGATGTTCCGCTGTGTACTATCATATTTCAAATATGATGAGATCTCAAAATCCATATTTTGCGACTTGTGACTCATTTTCATGTAGCACATGGCATATGTCACAATTCAGACATCAAACACATTTTTTCCCTAGAGGTTTACCCTAGTAGTATAATGGTTGGGACACTCCCCTCTGATGCTGAAGGTTGGGAGTTCCCATCGATGCGTAGGAGGATTGTTTTTCTTGAATACATCACTGCATGATGCCATATGTGATGTGTTCCAGTAAAATAAGTCACAAGTCGCAAAATTGATATTTTTCAAAGCGTTTTTTTCACATGATCTTTTTATTGAAATGTTCCGATTTTGGGTGAGAGGGTTTAGCACTTACAGTCATATGAATCCATGTAACAAATTTCGGGACATTATATTAAATATATCCTTGCGTTTTGAAGGCCTTGTATGGAGTATATTTAGTTACTTTACTGGTAATTACCCATCCAGAAACATTGCAAAATTTGTTTTCAAAAATAAAAATATCAAACTTAAAATATAGAAGTACTTAATAGGTGTCCTGATGTTTACTATCATTAGAATCAGCTTCATCTCCTCGTTTCAAATATGGTGATATCTCAAAATCCATATTTTGCGACTTATGACTCATTTTCCTAAAGTGGATCACATATTAGCAGTCATCATGCACTTATGGGCAAGCTTGCATGTCACGTCCTAATAAGAGATTAAGGGATTAAAATATTTTCTTTGTCCTCCTTTAGCTTACTCAGGGTTTGTTTATATGATGTTAGAAATTATGAATTACAAACTTTTGAATGATAATTTACAATAAAACATCGTAATCATACAGAATTTGCTTGTAGGCGACATTGTATATCATTAAAATAAATCAGATGCTTTATGATCTATTGCTAATGTCGCATGGGTTGATCCATTTACAATATTATTTCACCTTAGAATGTGTTCAATACGCGCATGGCCCATTGAGTTAACACTGAGAGGACATCACAGTCCTGCGAGACAACGGCCTGATCGGGCCTCAGGCTGATATGGAATGACTATTGTTCTCTAACGATAATAGTACTAACACACAAATCAGTTGCAGAATTAAATACAAATAATTGAATATATTTAGTAGAGTAATTTACTGCAAAAAAGTAAGCAAAATAAAGTACATGACAATACAGAATTAAATAATTAATGGTAACATTACACGGAAGAAATCGTGTTTGAATACAAGGGTCAGATTTTCAGAAAATGTACAATTGGCAGCTCTACACATTTAGTAAATCCTGTTAGATCAGGCTGTAAAATGATAAATACCGGGTATATCTGAGTATATTTGGTATTGCATTGATTTAAAGTAACAGTTCTGTTATGTTAAACCGCATTTTGAAACTCCCTTTTGTCTTAAATGTGGGTTATTTGTGAGGATTGGTGAAAACGAATTGTCTATTTTCTGAAAATCGGTCCCACAAGCGGATCTCCAGCTTAAGAATCAGCTATTTCTTCCTACCATATGCCTTGAGGGCCCCATACTGTGGGTAGGGGATTATAAATAGGGTGTCTAGTTCTGGAGTCTTTAGGGAGTTTAATACAGCAATCAATTGTACCATCCCAGCTTCTGCACTGCGACCCCATGCACCTCCAGGGCAATGATCCTACATTGGGCGCCAGATTTCCTAGTATGGAACCTACTAATCTCCTGGGGTCTATCGTTAACATATTCATGGTAATTATGCCACCTATATGTGATATGACTATGTATCATCTATTGAGTCAGAAAGGGAAGGATGTGGGTCAGATTTTCAGAAAATGTACAATTCAACCTCACCAATCCTCTCAAACCACCCAAATTTCAGACGAAAATAAAGTTCAAAATACAGTTCAACCTAACCAAACAGATTGCTAGAATCAATGCAATGCCGAATATACTCAAATAAACCTAGCGTTGACTATATTGCAGCTTAATCTAGCAGAATTTACTAAATGTGTAGAGCTGCCAATTGTACATTTTCTGAAAACCTGACCCATGTCTAGACCGCAGAGTGGTATAGGGAAGCCATAGCTTGGTTATTTTAATTATTGCTATATTAGAGCTTTTCTCTCAGCTAACATTGCCCAAAAGCATTTATCGAAACTCAAGGTTTTCTGCCTTTTGTTCTATTCTTCTTCTATGCATTTGAAAGTGACTTGACAATAATTTCAGAATATCCTCTCTGGTTGTTTTTGCTGTAAGGTTTTATAACACTTCATATATTACAGTAATCTGTCAAAATCCTTTACTTTGGTCCTTTCACTTATTGTTGCTTACCAGTTCTCGTTTTCTCTTGCCAGATTCAATTTTCAAATTTTTTTTTTTGTAATCGTTGAGAATCGTTGAGAATCTTTTATTGTATAGCATAGTCTTAGTCTTAGGCCAAAACAAAAATAAGTGTGTTTCCTATTTCCTTTTCCTAATAAAAACAGAAAAACAGGTTTTCCTGTCCTGGGAGGCTTGTCTCCTAGTCTGTCTCACATTCATTTTGGTCAGATTTTCAGAAAATGTACAATTCAACTTTGCCAATCTTCTCAAATAACCCAAATTTAAGACGAAAATAAAGTTCAAAATACAGTTCAACCTCATCAAACAGATTGCTATAATCAATGCAATTTTAAATATACTCAGATATACCTAGTATTGACCAAATTGCAGCCTAATTTAGCAGAAATGAGTAAATGTGTAGAGCTGTCAATTGTACATTTTCTGATAATCTAACCCATTTGTGGACTGCATTCCACAACTTGACCTCCAGTGAAGCCCCAGGGGTGTACCAGACCGTTTTTCATGCCCACACAGTGTTATGTTTGCTAAGAAAGTTACAGTCCCCACTGAAGGAGCAAAACAAGGGAAGACATGCTCCATTATCGCCCACTGTGGGGCTGTTCTTTCATGAATTTGTGGCCAAGATGAACACTTCTTGTCTGAATTCCATTGTATGCTTCTTCACATGCATGTCACATACATCTACCAATCGTATCCATATAATAAGGTCTGGGATAAGAGTTTATTTCACATAGGCCAAACAATCGTACTTCTTTAGGAAACCACTTGTCAGCAAAAAATGTATACTACTAAAATTAACAAAACAATAAAATTATACTTTCTGATTTTTACAGCCTTTGTTGTCTCTGCCTAATATTAATACACTCTACTAGTATCACAAGTCATATATAGTCGTACTTTACTGGGACGTTACCAGTACCCCCTGAAGAAGATTCACCCAATTCACCCAGTTTCGAATCAATTGTGATAAGAAGAAAAAGAGATCTGTTTTTGCTAGAACTTACCCAAATGCTACTGCTACTACTACAACTTACCGTATCAAAGTGTATAGTGATGTAAAGCCTGCCTGATCCAGAAGCCTTGTAGGAGCGAATTGCTCACGCTAGCTTTACAAATATAGAGTAACTCAAGTTGAATGTAAGTTCCTCACGGATGGGAAGCTTTCGTGTCTGCAGAGATTGATGGATGGGACACAAGACAGCTACTAAACTTTGCTTCTTTCTAAGCCGCCACTAGAGTCCTTATAGTAATCTCTATTACAGGCCTGGCTTTTAGGACATTTGTTTTCCGATTATTTCCAATACTACTTGCAGTACAAGCTTGTGCTTTTTCTCTAAATTACAATTTGTCCCCATTATTTTCTCCGGGTGTAATTGATACAGTATGAGTGCTACTTGTGTGTGCCTTTCTAATCGCAGATATGTATCACTCAGGGAAGAGAATATGCAAAATCTTCTATTGTTATTCTAGTTTTATTGTACCAAATCTCACTTTATTGTTAAATACTTAGACCATGGCAAAGTGTAACCAGTTCGCGTTTAAACCATCATTCTGAGCTACCATAATGCTTCATACAAATTTCCCTTCTACTAAACCAGTCATAATTGTGATCCGTTTTAGGAAAATGAGTCATAAGTCGCAAAATATGGATTTTGAGTTATCACCACATTTGAAAAGATGAGATCAAGCCGATTCCAATGATAGTAAACAGTCTAATAATCTAATAAGTATTTCTAGATTTTAAGTTTGATATTTCTATTTTTGAAAAAAAAAATGTGTAATATTTCTGGGAGGCAATAACCAGTTAAGTAACTGAATATACTCCATATGTGGACCTTTAAAACGAAACGATATATTATGTATAATGTCCTGAAATTTGATACATCGATTGATACAACAATAAGTGATAAACACTCCAAAAATCAGAAAATTCCAATAAAGCAATCTTGTAAAATAAACACTTTGAAAAATATAATTTTTGCGACTTATGACTCATTTTCCTGAAACACATCTCAATATGGGTCCATTCTGGGATTTTATCTGGAATACATCACCATATTGCATGAAATGAAATTATTTTCAACTCTTATAATCCTAAAGGGAAGATTCAAACTAATCAGAAATTTGTTTTGCTAGGAATCTAAATTACTCTAAATATTGTACATTGTATTGATGACTAAGTGTATTAATGTCACTTGTCAGAACTGAATGACACTAGCTGTTAAACCGCCAAGGGTCGTTTGTCACACGCCTGAAACTATGTATAGTTCAAGGTATTATAGCAACTAAACTAGAGCAATTGATTATATAGACCAGTATCATAGGTCGAATTAAAGTTAAATTGTCTACACGTTCGAATTTTTGTTTTGTAAATCGGCAAATGAGAATTATCACTTATGGGTGAGATTTTCAGAACATGTACAATTCAACTTCGCCAATCCTCTCAAATATTCCACATTTAAGACAAAAATGAGCTTCAAAATGTAGTTTAACGTAACGGAACAGATACTTGAAGTCAAAGAAATACCAAATATACTCAGATATACCGGGATTCTTCATTTTTCAGCCTAGGTTATCAGAATTTCCTAAATGTGTACAGCTGCCAATTGTACATTTTCTGAAAATCGGACCCTTATATGAAACTTTGACCAATACAATTTCCACAAAAAAGAATAAAATAATTCCATACCTGATTCTTGTCAGGCTGAGATATCAGGCAATATGTTCATAGAAGATCTTATACCTGGTAAATTCATATCTCACTTTAATACTTTCGGTTTCGATTTCAGATAATGATGTCTTCACTCAACAACAATACATTTCTTCTCCTCAAGATATGAACAGTGAATGAAATAGGAAAAGAAATTGAAATAATTCATGGGGTGTTTTCAGAGAGCAAGGTCAGGACCTTGGGTGTTCAGTATTAAATGAAGGCCCAGTCTTGGTCTTGGATCAATGGCGGCCAAGGCAGGCAAATAGCCTCGTGAGCGATGATGTACAAAAGGGAAATCAGGAAAGAATCAATAAATGCCTGATGTGATTAAAACTTGGAAAAGAGTAATCTGGGCCCCGGTCCTGTGGTTGGGAGATGTAAATGACTAGAGCTTTTCTAGGCCAGTGGTGTAGCCATGGTTCATCCCACATGGGTCAGAATAAAAAAAAATTGAAGCCTAGATTTTCTCCACCGAGCCGTCTCTATCTTCTGCCCGCCCTCACTGCCCGGTCGTCGACGAGAGCCTATATATATATATATGGGTCAGATTTTCAGAAAATGTACAATTGGCAGCTGTACACCGTAAGGAAACTCTGCTAAATTAGGCTCCAATTTGATTAATACTAGGTAAATTCGAGTATGTTTTGCATTGAATTGATTCTAGCAGTCTCTTTGGCTAGGTTGAACTGTATTTTGAACTTTGTTTTCGTCTGAAATTTGGGTTATTTGAGAGGATTGGCGAAGGTGAATTTACATTTTCTGAAAATCTGACCCACATAACTCTTGTGCATTTAATAGTTATACTATTGCCATGTCCAATCCATAAATGTGATGTGTTTCAGAAGAATAAGTCACAAGTCGCAGAAAAATGAATTTCGATAATCACCATGAGTTAAGGGTCAGATTCTCAGAAATTTGGCAGAATTTACTAAATGTGTACAGCTGCCAATTGCACATTTTCTGAAAATGTGACCCTTATACACACAATGCATTTGTACTGACCCTTGGATTCCTTTGAGGAGGAGAATAAAAACACAGACAAGTGTCTGATATTGATACTCTGGTTTATTGGTTCCAATGAGAATAACCTGACTAGAGTGTACAACAGCTCTACAATGACATAATTAAAACAAAACAAGTAATGCATGGCCATTTCAACTGTAGTATATTAAAAGTTGCTTATGGGTCAGATTTTCAAAAAATGTACAATTCGCCTTCGCCAATTGTCTCAAATAAGCCACATTTAAGACAAAAATTAGCTTCAAAATGCAGTTTAACATAACAGAACTGATACTTTAAATCAATGCGATAGCAAATATACTCAGATATACCCAGTATTCATCATTTTCCAGGCTAATTTAGGAGAATTTCCTAAATGTGTAGAGCTGCTAATTGTACATTTTCTGAAAATCCGACCCTTATAGACACGGTACTAGACATTTCCATTCCTACCCATTACACCATAATGTATTGTGGTCTTCACAATTTGAATACAAAATACACATTTCTACTCAGTATTTCTTTTTGCCATTATACAGAGATGCTTTGACAGAGAGCAAAGATTGACGACTAACTAGTATCAATGTGTACTAGACTAGACGATTATTTGCAAATATTATCTATATTACTTCAGTAAGAATCACCTAAAGCTTCTGTAGAAGCTGACGAATATGTTATCTTTCAACGTATCCTCTCCGACACAACCTTTACATTTCAAACACAAGTTTGATCTTAAAGATCTTCAAGCATTCCTTTATACAACCCTTGAGATATATCTCTCCACATCGGATATTCCTCTATAAGGGTTCTTTTTCTCAACCATCCAACATTGCTATGCCTCTCTTATATCAGAAGCACTAAACGACCGATGCCTGTGAAAATATAAGGGTCAGATTTTCAGAAAATGCACGATTTACAGTTCTGCACATCTCTCAAATTCTGTAAATTAGAGTGAAAAATGATAAATACTAGGTATATCTAAGTGTATTCTGTATTGTATTCATTCAATAGATCTGTCTGGTTATGTTGAAGTGTATTTTGAACCTGATTTTCGTCTTAGATTTGGGGTTATTTGAGAGGATTGATGAAGGTGAATTGTACATTTTCTGAAAATCTGACCCATATACCCTTAGATCTAAAACTGCTTTAATTTCAATCTCTGTACAGAACATAGTCATCGGAGATGTCTTCTAATGTCAGTTGTGGAGAGTTGCAAGATGCTGGCATCAAGTAAATACTCCTAATCCATAAGAAGTGACAGCAATGATGGCTCAGAATAGGTGATATAGCTCTGTGCAAGATGGCGATTACTAGGAGGGCATTTTAAGCAAGCAATGACAAGTTAATATTTGGGACATGTTCAGGGAATCTGTCTTGTGCTTTTCAATGTGTGTTATAAATTATTCAATTCAATTCAATTCAAGAATTCTTTTATTGCAACAGATGTTTTTTTACAGTGAGGTTATCCAACCTACCTAATTCTTGTTTGAACTTTACTTTTGTTACATGGTTTCTAATGTTTACTAAGACTAGTGTCTAGTTACATGATAAGTGTGATGGGAAATGAGATGGCTTTGGTGAATGGTGAACGGAATGGATGACGAGTATATGACATGGGGAAGGGTTAACAATAGGTATACGCATAACAGTGAGTATTTTACATTTGTCTGGTAATTTTCAGAGATTTTCACATGGTTCCACCATTAATATTCTGTACATTTAGAGAGAAGTCATTGCGTCAAGTCAAATAAAGAACAAGCAGATCGAGTGCAGCACAGTTCGTGGGAGCCTATACTACTTCAGCCCCTAAGAATTTATTGATAAATTCGGAACAAAAAAGAATAAAAAAAAATTGAAGCCTAGATTTTCTCCACCGAGCCGTCTCTATCTTCTGCCCGCCCTCACTGCCCGGTCGTCGACGAGAGCCTATATATATATATATGGGTCAGATTTTCAGAAAATGTACAATTGGCAGCTCTACACATTTAGTAATTTCTGCTAAATTAGACTGCAATTTGGTCGATACTAGATAAATTTCAGTATATTCAGCATCGCATTGATTCAAGCAATCTGTTTGGTTAGGTTGAACTGTATTTTGATCTTTATTTTCGTCTGAAATTTGGGTTATTTGAGACGATTGGCGAAGTTGTATTGTACATTTTCTGAAAATCTGACCCATATATATCCATCTGTGACGTCATAATAGATCGTGGATATTCACTCCTGAGTTGTGATGTCTTCAATTTATATCCACATTAGATAAATAATATTCCACAAAATTGTAAATAATAAGTATTATTGTATATTCTTATTGTAAATTACTAAAAAGAGAAATCAAAGTTCTTAATATGTTTGTATGCTTAACTCTATTTGTCTCACCTCACCTTTCCACTGGTATACAAACACCTTTATCTCTTATGCCATTGCTCTCATGCAATCACTATTGACTTAAATCATTCCTTAAATCTTAATATCCAGTGTTGCATGGCCCTAGCTTGGCTTTGCATCTTCCTCCCGGTAATAAACCACCTTAATACGGAACATCCGAATTATCTATTTAGATCAGATTTTCAGAAAATGTACAATTGGCAGCTCTACACATATGGGAAATTCTGCTGGGTTAGGCTAAAGAATGAAGAATACTGGGTACATCTGAGTATATTTGGTATGGCATTGATTTAGTATTTAGTATTTAGTATCAGTTCCGTTATGTTAAACGGCATTTTGAAGCTCATTTTTGTATTAAATGTGGGTTTTTTGAGAGGATTGGTGAATGTGAATTGTACATTTTCTGAAAATCTGACCCATTTAGCTCATGATAGCAACAGCTGGCACTGATTTCTTACAGACAGCGGGGCCAGTCTGAGGGTGGGTGGGGCTCTGACCACAGCTGTAGGTATGTGCCTCCACACACCCTCCCACACACAGTGCACAGGTGCCTGCATCATGCACTCAACCTGCACCTACACACAGTGCATCCAATGACCTGTTGACATTTGTTCTAATAATTGTTTTCCATTATTATCTAAGGAAAATAAATTAATATGCAGATACGGCATGGTGTTGTCTCATATATCCACAAGTTTGGTGCTAATATTAGATGTTTTTCTGCCATTAAAAAGACTTTTATTTAGGGTCCCTCTCTGCATCAATTGGAAACTGCACCCACATAATGTAAACACCGGTGGCTTGGCCCCAGTTCCGGTCAAGTTTACCCATGACCCTCTGCCTTTGCCCCTCCCCACTAGTTACCAAATTCGAATTCGGATAACTCCTATTCGGGTCAGATTTTCATAAAATGTACAAATCGCCTTTACCAATCCTCTGAAATAACCCACATTTAAGACAAAAATAAGCTTCAAAATGCAGTATGAATTAACAGAACTGATACTTTAAATCAATGTGATCCCAAATATTTTCAGATATACCTCATATTCATCATTTTTCAGCCAAATTTAGCCGAATTTTCTAAATGTGTAGAGCTGGCAATTGTACATTTTCTGAATATCTGACCCATTCATCAAGGCATTTTAAGGCTTTACCTTCCATGCAAGTGTTTTCACATTAAAAGCATCCAATGAATGGCTTAAATTTGAGACCGATTTCACGATAATACAAGCTGCTTTCTCCTCCTATCCGCCCATGGGCGATAATGCGATTTAACAAAGCGCAATCGGCAGCCAGATCTGGGGAATGGAAAAAACAAGCCTGATTTCTTGGGTTTTGTGAAAGGGCGAGGTGGGGAAGAAAACTTTGAAAGAGTTTGAAACCTGATTATTGAGAGTAAATAATATATTGCATATCACCCCTAAAGACATGTGTTACATGATTTTAAGAGGTTGTGTTATGGAAACATGCATAACAAATATTCTACCTATCATGGCTGACCGAATAGGATGTGTTAATAGAAAATGAGTCACAAGTTGCAAAATAGAAAAATTCTACAGGGATTAATTCACAAAATCGCTTAGTAGGATTGTTCTCATTTTTGGGGTATCTAGCGCGCAAAGTTGTATGATTTACATCTCCTCAATTTCAAGTGAGTATATTAAACTGACACTTGCCGCTCAGTTCCTGATTTTTTTGTAATTTGCAAAGTTACAACCATGTTCTAGATCAGTATTATGGGTCAGATTTTCAAAAAGTGTACAGTTGGCAGATCTACACATTTAGGACATTCTGATAAATTAGGCTGAAAAATAATGAACACCAGCAAAAAATAGGTTTTATTATAGGAACTGCATGTATTATATACCAAATGGAAGCTAACAGTTTGTGTTATTAGCTGTAGAAAGATTTTAGTTATGTGCTGGAGGAAATATGATATCCCTGACAGTAAAGTTGCTACCTAACCGAAAGTGTATTTTTTTTAACTTGATAATAGGTAATATGATAATAGGAGTAGAAGGATGACATCGGTATTAATAGAAAGGTAACTCCATGCTCTACAAATGTCTGATTGACATTTAGTTTGTATCTCCAAGTGGTGTGGAGTTATGACCCCAAAACTGAAAAAAATAACGTAAAAATGGCGGCCATCCTGGATTTTCGGACCGGATGAGTGGGATCTGCCTCTGATATTAATTCATGCATAATTATTAACTACCTGTAGTGTTCTTCGCTCCAAGACCTAGTTCCCTTAGCAATGAATAGAACAAAAGAAAGGTTTCCTCAACGATCTCTGTTTATTCGGACTCAAGAGGTAAGCAAGACCTGTCAGAAGCTCATTCTTCGGATCACCTCACCAATCCAGGTACACAGTACCACATGGTGTCTCGGAGTACATGAACATCAGTACTAATTAATAAAAGATTTGATATGCTTTACAGTTACACGGGCACTAAGGCCACAGTCCTTTATACATTAAGGTTAGACAATAACACTGTAAAACGCTGCCAGAGAATAATAGGAGATAGAAATACGTGTGACTTCTAATCTCAGCAATATGACATAGAGAAATAGCACACAGTGGTAGCTCCAGCTGGCGCTTTGGAGAGGAAGTAAACCAATACCACTACATACCTATATACCAAATTTCATGCTTTTATTATAAAATGAACAATTGAGACAAAATGTGTTGCTTACCAGCTGGAATACAGGGGATTTGAGAGGATTGGTAAAGTCGAATTGTACATTTCCTGAAGATTTGACCCATATATTATATATTTTATTTACAACAAGACACAGAGTTCCACTAAGGTTCTTTCAGGATGTTTTTCATCTTTTAAGTCTTGAAGGTGAGAAGTGATCGTGTTATACTAGGGGGGCCGGGTTGTATATAATTGATGTTTCCTTAATGGGATGGAATAAAACCCTGTGTTATGATTTTCTATGGTTTATTCACAAGCTTTCGCCCTGGTTTGGGCTTCATCAGGTGTTGATCTTTTAAGTCTGGCAACCACAGGAATCAGACGCTTCTGTAATTGAAACTCTGATGCAAACGAAGCAAATGTTGTGAAAGTTTAAAAAGCCTGGTGATTATTTCTGTTCTGCCTCCTGTAACTTAAGGTAATATAATATTTCATGTCTGACGTGACAGAAATGTTTTTAATGCTGGAAGCCTACAGACTGGGAATGTTCTACTTTTTAGATTTCTGAGTCAAGGCATAATATATTGTATTTTCTTAACCTTTTAGATTTGTCTTGACGGAAAGTAGTGCCTTGAGGAAAATCTCAACTAACAAAGCATTAATTCGTAGGCCTCCGCATAATAAAAATGAAAAGATTGAAACCTTAAATTGATTATAAAGATAACACAATGCTTTGTAATAGAAATTTAATTTGTATTTTATATTGTGTTTCATATTACCTTTTGATATATTTTGGCTATGAGATTACAGGCAGAGTTTAAATTGTACATTGTACATGTACAATTGGCAGCTCTACACATTTCGGTAATTCTGCTAAATTAGGCTGAAAAATGATGAATACTGGATATATCTGAGTCAATTTTACTTTTCCATGGTCGGATTTTTTCTAACTTTGGATATGTTGTTCAGCACACCATCAAGTACAAGAATCAACCATGAAACGTTTTGTAATTTTTAGGGGGTTAACTCCTAGGCTATATTCCCTCTACTAATTGTGATATAACCAGTTTTGTCGAACACAGCCATTGCTGATTTTCAAACACTCCATCTAAGATATAGGTAGAACTAACCGCAGTGCTGTCTGTGGGATTGTTCTTCACCTTGTTTCCGGCAGAGGAATCCCTCGGTGCTACGCTGCGCTCCGCACTTCCGGGCCCATTCCGGGATTCCTCCTGCCTCCAACTCGGTGAAGAACAATCCCCCAGACATGCACTAAGGTTAGTTCGAGATTTATTTGACCTCTTCCAAACGATTTTAAAGATATTAGATTGCTTTTAATTACGGTAACTTGATGCGGCAAGAAACACGGCAAGGGAGCGGCATCGTTCCAGGGGCGCTTGAGTTTATGACGGCCGTCATAACGTTAACGACGGCCTCCGCAGTTTCAATGGTTAGCATATGACATAGCGTCATGGAATGATGTGTTACCATGACAAAGCTGGCCTACTTTCCCACTTACCAATAAAAACCCATGAGGATAAACTGGGTCATCTGTTTCTTCCCTAGGGATGAATGAAACATATTTCTTCTCGCTCACTTGCATATAGCGAGTCTATACAAAGGTTATGGACACTCCATTCCAGAGGTGAAATAATATACCAAAACATCACTTTAACACCTCTCACATATAGCATGTCGTGTGCCCACACCCATGCCCACACCCACTTGCCAGCACATGCAATGTAATTTGATGGTAGCCGCTAACAACTAGAGATATTATCAGAACAACCTCAAACCAGGAAATTCCCTTGATGCTTACCTTAAAGATCGATAGAGAGGATGGATGGGCCAACTTTCTCCCCAGCTAAACCCAAATCAATTATTAAGATTTGATCCTCTTTTGGAGCCAAGCAATGCCTCAGGGTTTTTCATAATGCACACGTTTAACACATGAAAGGAGAAGAGTCTTCCTCAGATACGGTCAGATTCCGGACCAGTCAGATCGATGGTTCTGCGCCTTGATGTTTTCAAGTCGTTGCTATAGAAGATCCTCTTAGAACATGGTAAGAAACGTGACCATCATCTAGGGGTGTGACCAGGTAAGATGGAATGGGGTGAGAGCAAGTTGATGTGCTCTACAACTATAGATAGTTCCAGTTTGGGACTTTTTTTTTTATTGTATTAAAGGCTTGTTTACGTGTAAAGATCTATAACTCGTACTATAGATCTGATGGTTACAGATGGATGGCATGGTTTTCTTTTCTCTTTCTATGACATCTGTTATACTGCTTAGTGTCTCATGGTATAGCATTAATTATAAATTATAAAGACACAAGGAAATATGTATATTATACAAAGTTTTATTCCGCCATAATGACATAGAAAGGGACAGAAGCCTCTAAATTGTAGGTCTCCCTGCCAGCCCCTTAATATCAGGAGTACATAAGCAAATACAATAAAATAATATATATCATCGAACCATCGATACAGATATTCCTGAGACCTCGCCTGTCCACGCCACAGCCACGCCCCCTTATTGTGACGTCATAATGGTTGTGCGGCACCTCACCTTCTTATGTAATTGTTACGTCATCCGCACACCTTCCTATTCCACACTTTCTACTGATTCCGCACTGTGCGGAGGTGTTTTCCGTTGGGAAAAAATTTTGAAAGTTGTAGTTGTGATCGTATTTGCTCAAGATGGGTAAAGCAAAGATGTGCGATAAGTGTGGCATTGTTCATGACCCTCCGGTTGGTGATAATTGCCAGAAAGTGCCAGCTGCAAGTGGAAGTACGGATAATTCTACTATCGAGACTAGGATGTCTAGTTTAGAATCCATGGTGGGAACCATTTTGTCGACCTTGCAGGCCAAGTCATCTGATTCGACTACGTCCACAAATGACTCTGTTCAGTTTAATACCAAACGTGCTTCTAGTCCTGCTGAATCCATTTATGATGTTGTGCATGCAAGACACTCGAGAAGGGACAGATCTCGCTCTAGATCTAGGGCTCGTCTCCAGCCGTTCGACCCAAAGAAGGACTTGGAAAAAGGTGACTCGATAGACTCTATTGAAAAATTGCTCTCGATTAATCTGAAACTTGTGGCTAAACTGGCTGTTGATGATCGTCCATCTCATGAACTGTTAGGGGTTTTGAACCATTGCATTACGATCTGTGACAAATCTGCTTCTAATGTGTACTCACTGAAAGCCAGCATAAATTACGACCAGGCAGTTAGAACCCGGGCAAATAATGTTGGTTTGTCTGCTTTCTCGGAAGTGAGACAGGAGGAGGTACTTAGGCACTTCTCTTATGAGAATTCGAAGAAAGCTGGAGTGTCAAAGACAGTCAAACCAGCAAAAGGCAAGGTCTGTTTTAAATTTAACAATCCGAGTGGATGTCCGAAGACCGCCACAACCTGTGATTTCCCCCATAAATGTTCGGCGTGTGGAAGTCCCGATCATAGTGCTCGTGCTTGCACTTCACCTAAGTCTAACAAATAGGATGAGGAGGGTCGTGGTGAATTGACTAAACAACTGTTTAATGTTAAATCGGGTTGTGTGGTTACAAAATTACCTTATGAGGATGTGTATGTTGATGAATCATTGGTTAGCAAAGGCTCCCAAGATGGCGTCGTTTGTTATGGTTCCACTCCGGAAGTATACCATGGTAACGAGCCGGAAGTAAATTCTTCAGGAACTGTCATGGCGACCGTGGATCCTCAAACTCAACTCAACTTGACTTCGACAGACAGTTTATTCCCCGTCGTTCCCTCGACCAGTGATAATAATGAGAACTTCGAAGGTGACTCTGTTTATTATGATATTCGTAATATTTTGACCAATTTTGGTACATGTGACAGTGATTATACCGACGATTTTCAACTTTTTGCTTGCCCTTCCTCTCCGAAGGGGCGTGTCGTAAATGTTTACGCTGCTTGTGCCCGGGGTCGTTGTCAATGTGTACATCGCCTCGGTAGTAATGCCGTTCAATTAAAACCGTGTAGGTTTGCATGTTTACTCTTCTGCTTATGTGATACAGATATTGCACTTTACCTTGATGTTTTTTACGGTGTTGTAGATGGATTTGATGTAGTTGATACTGATGTAAAACCATATGTATGTGAGAATTATAGCTCTATCTTAGATGATGTTTCTAAGCGTAAAATGGATGATATTATTGCTCATGAACTGTGTGAGGGGTTTGTTTCTATAGCTGAAGACACCCCCACCTGTATACACGCTCTAGGTGCTGTCCCTAAGCCTGACGGTGGAATACGCCCCATCACAGACTGCAGCAGACCTCTGGGCGTGTCTGTCAATGACCATTGTGCTTCACTAGTGACTGAATTCTCTTACAAGTCGGTGGATGATGCGATACAACTCGTACAAGAAGGTTCTTATATGTCAGTGATAGACATCAAGTCAGCTTATAGAGCCATTCCGATTAATCCAGAACATAGAAAATATTGTGGTTTTAAATGGAATTTTGCTGGTAACGATACTGTATTTGTTGATAACCGTTTGTGTTTCGGTCTTCGGACTGGGCCCTGTATATTTAACCATGTTTCCAACTTTTTTGCAACATGTATGAATGTCATTTTTAAATTTCCTGTCATCAACTATTTGGATGATTTTTTCGTGTGTGATACTGATTATCTTGATTGTACAAAACACCGTGATACGGTTATATGTGCTTTGAGATTCCTTGGCTTCCATGTGGCGTGGAAAAAAGTAACTTCCCCGTCTACAAATTCTACTTATCTTGGATTCTGCATCGACTCCATAAAAATGACTGTGTCTCTCCCCCATGGGAAGGTGGAGAAGCTATGTAATCTCATCGAGGATGTGAAAGATGCTAAGTATTTTTCTAAAAATCAATTAGAAAAATTTTGTGGGTATATCTCACATTGTGCCACTGTGTTCAAGGGAGGCAGAACCTTCTGCAGAAGATTCTTCGATTTGTACAAGGCCATGTTAGTGAAACATTTGAAGAGGATTGTTATTAGCGATGAGGCTAGAAAAGATGTGTTATGGTGGCTGGCTTTTTCTAAAATTTTTAATGGTGTTAGCATGATAAATAAGCCAGAATATATTACTCCTATGATATCAGACTCGTCTTCAAGAGGCTTCAGTGTGTTCTTAGGCGGCGACTGGGCAGCTGGGACATGGAAGGAATATAATATGCCCCTCAACGCCAGGTTTCCTACTCATATTTATCCTACGCCAATGGAGGACGAACTAGCTACAAATATCAACATTCAAGAGCTCTACCCAGTAGTAATTGGTGTTAAGCGTTGGGCTCAGTTGTTTAGAAATACTGTTGTGACTTGCTATATTGACAATACCCAGGTTATTGCTAGGCTTAGAAACGGTACAAGTACTAGCAACCAGTGCATGCAATGGCTATACGAATTGTATTGGACGTGCTTCATTTTCAACATAACCTTGAACCCTCTTTACATCAAAACTGACTCAAATGTTGTGGCTGACGCTTTGTCGAGACTCCCATATTTAAATGAACATGACTCTGTACCCAATTTGCTCATAGACACTGGGTTATGTTGTTTCTCTTCCGACTATTGTAGGATTGGCGAAATGGAAGGAGCAAGTAATACAATTGAAGAATCGTGCCCTAGCACCTTCTACTAGAATGCAACGTGAGAGACAATGGCGTTTATTTGACAGGTTCACCCAGGATCATTCTACGCCTATCACTCCCATCACTCCTAGCAAGTTGTGTGCCTTCGCTGCTTATCTAGCCTCCTATATGAAACATTCTTCTGTAGCTACCTATGTCTCTGGCGTTATCTCACACGCCAGGCATTTAGACCTGGATGCCCCTGCTTTCTCTCATCCGAGTATTAAAGCAGTGTTAAAGGGTATTAGTGCTCAGCCTGGATCTACATCATCTCCCGCTCCTCCAGTCACGCCACAAATCCTCATGGTCATGTATCGCCATGTGGACTCTTCGTCACCACTTCAACTATTATGTTGGGCTGCTTACATCTTCATGTTCAGAACTCTCCTTAGAGTGGGGCCCCATTCTCTTAAACGCCAGGATATATCTTTCTCTGGTGTAATCTGCAAAGTGAAAGTCAACACTTCAAAAACTTCGGACTCCCCCTTCTACCTATCTCTGTATCCTGCCACCGTCAAATCATTATGTGCAGTATACTGGATAAAGAAGTTACTCTCAGCTAGATTACCAGCTCATGCCCAGCTTTTCTCATGCCCCATGCATCCAAGATTCATCTACGAACACTTGTCGTCGAACCTATCGGATCTCATCGTCAGGGCAAATGTTAAAGTGCCACTCACCTCTCATTCTTTTCGTCGCGGTGGGGCAAGCTTCTTGTCTTCCTTGGGCGTGCCTACTGCCCAAATAAAGCTGAGAGGAAATTGGAAATCCGATATTGTGAATTCTTACATTATTCCTTCATCTTCTGACCAAGATCGGTCTGAAAGGATGGTGGTGGACGCCTTAAATAATATTTAACTTCTTCGTTGGTTTGGCCTGTTTGGGAAATAAACCTTGCTGTTAGCTGGTTTCCTGGCCACTCCTGCCTTATCGTCCATCATTATTAGTGCTAGGTCAACAGGACATATATATCATCGAACCATCGATACAGATATTCCTGAGACCTCGCCTGTCCACGCCACAGCCACGCCCCCTTATTGTGACGTCATAATGGTTGTGCGGCACCTCACCTTCTTATGTAATTGTTACGTCATCCGCACACCTTCCTATTCCACACTTTCTACTGATTCCGCACTGTGCGGAGGTGTTTTCCGTTGGGAAAAATTTTTTTTTCCTTCTTCATTATTCAATTATTGTATCTGTATTTGTTATGGGAAATAAACCTTGCTGTTAGCTGGTTTCCTGGCCACTCCTGCCTTATCGTCCATCATTATTAGTGCTAGGTCAACAGGACATATACATTATAAATACTTTTTGTACAATAATGAGTGGAAGGTATTTAACAAAGCGTGTACCATTTACGTTTGTTTGATGTTTACATTGCTTTAGTGCAGACAATCTGTGTCCCACTTTCTCTACTAGTAGCTTGGAATAATGTTCTATTAATCTAAATTTACTGTAATTGTCATCGTCTTTGTCTCTTGATGAAAGATAACTCAAGGTTATTGTACTAGGCCAATTTTTTTAAAGAAATTTTATTGAGTCCAATTCCTTTGCATACATAAGGGTAATCTCATGGCACCCAGTTCGAAATCATAATCATTATCATACAAGTACAATTTAAAGTTTACCATTTATCATTTTAAGTCAGGATAACAACATAGAGAAGACAATGAATGTCCTGTTAATTTTCCGACCATTTTTCCAAGATGTTAATTTTCGCGTTATGTGGACATGTGTATTTTCTATATTGATTGACCTGAAATGTAACCCTATTAAATATTGATGAAGCCTGAATGAAAATATAATACAAACAAACAAGGATGAGTCATGGGTGTACTATGAAACACATTGTCTTAAACCTGGCTGTTAAAATGGCGCCCGTCACTCGCATATTGTGGATAGTAATGTTGAAATATAGTTGTATTCCAAGGTCTATCCACATTTCTCACCCTCACCTACTCTGTGTCTCTCTCCCTTCTACTCTATCTCTATTTCCTGGGTATGATCATAAACTGCCTCCCTCTCAGCTCTCCCGCCCTTGATATAACCATATTAAATGTGTTGGAGAGGGCGTAAAGCAACCAATCTCACTCACTCACTCCCTCTCAGCTCTCCCGCCCTTGATATAACCATATTAAATGTGTTGATAAGGGCGTAAAGCAACCAATCTCACTCACTCCCTCTCAGCTCTCCTGCCCTTGATATAACCATATTAAATGCTGCATGTCTCACTGCGCATGTCTGACACAATGCATGCCGGGACGAATTCAGTTCAAATCTCACAAACAAATATTTTGCAACATTTATAAAAAAAACCCTCAGGAATCTTGTCATCAATATAACAGCTTGTATCAATCATCTATAAAAAACAAATGTATGATGGGAAAGATGGAGACTTGTGGCATGGGAACATGTGTAACATGTATATTGACATTAGAGAATGCTCCCATACTGAACAGGGCATGTTTTTTATAGATTTTATAGTGTACCATTAGTCCCATAATTCCGTGCCAATCAAGATACAAAATGGCGGCTATGCAAGTCCCCTATTCCTCCGTATTCTGCTACTGTTATCTCTTTCTTAAAGAATTACTCATATTATGATATATATATAGGACTGAATTCATCAATATTCTGCTGCTGTTATATGTTTATACAAGTGTTACTCATATTATGACATATATATAGGACTGAATTCATCAATATTCTGCTGCTGTTATATGTTTATACAAGAGTTACTTATATTATGACGTATAGGACTGAATTCATCAATATTCTACTGCTGTTGTATGTTTATACAAGATTTACTCATATTATGACTTATAGGACTGAATTCATCAATATTCTGCTGCTGTTATTAATACAAGAGTTACTCATATTATGACTTATAGGACTGAATTCATCAATATTCTGCTGCTGTTATTAATACAATAATAGTCAATGTCAAATCGCTGGAGCGAAAATAGCTGCAGTTTAGTGATATGGTAAGTGAAGTCACTGCAGGAAAGGGTTTCGGCAGGTATCT
Organism: Sthenelais limicola; assembly: GCA_942159475.1. Classification (NCBI taxonomy): domain Eukaryota; kingdom Metazoa; phylum Annelida; class Polychaeta; order Phyllodocida; family Sigalionidae; genus Sthenelais; species Sthenelais limicola. Next base: position 37,908,016 of record OW804095.1, read on the forward strand.
GCGGAAAAACTGTCGAACATAATTTACCCAAATGACTGGGGGTTTTTTTGGTTCTTTTTTTTCTCCCCAAAGGACTGTTAGATGGGTTGGATAGGGACTGAAGACAACGTAGAAGATCTTTTGGTTTTGACCGATGTGATCTGAGGGTGCAGCTTTCATATTATAGCATAAAGGGCCTGGTCCACTAAGCCGATTCTCATGCGATTCTCACAGAATTTAGTGGAAAAAAGTCCTCTGCGTGCAAAATTGCATGAGAATCGGCTTAGTGGACCAGGCCCTTTAATACTGTATTTATGTGTTTTGTGTCTTGCCGCCATGCACGTGGGTCAGATCGTCAGAAGATGTACAGTTGGCAATTCTACACATTTAGAAAATCTTGCTAAATTAGGCTGAACAATTATGAATACCGGGTATTCACTCTCATTCACATACCATATTTGCTCAAGTAGGCCTATACAGTAAATCAGGATTTCTGAAAATAGCATCATCGATGTTATGTAATTCCTGAATAAACGTTTAAACTCTAATCTATAATATCCTTCTATCTAAAACAGGGCGGGTGGGGGGGGGGGGAGAAATCATGTTCTAAACATGTTAGGGACAAACCTGTATCCAGGTAACCACATAAGCTTATAACCCCCTAATGTGCCCCTGGCTATTACACCTACCTCAGGGTAAATACAAACATTATAAGGGTCAGATTTTCAGAAAATGTACAATTGGCATCAGTACACATTTAGTAAATTATATTAAATGAGGCTGCAATTTGGCCAATACGAGGTAAATTCAAGAATATTGGGCATTGCATTGATTCTAGCAATCTGGTTGGTTAGGTTGAACTGTTTTTTGAACTTTATTTTCGTCTGAAATGTGGCTTATTTGAGAAGATTGGCGAAGTTGGATTGTACATTTTCTGAAATTCTGCCCCATAATCACGTCGCTATAGTGGAGGTATTTTAGACCTATCTTATGTGAAACTCATATTATTTTACAATTTATTATTTTAACAATATTCTAAAGCATGGATCTATAGATGAAGTTGTCTGGGTGTTTGTAGATGGACGCACGGCTTAGCAGCGGTGAGCAGCAGGGGATTGGGGGGGTTCATACTTATTGGAACAACTCACATCCCTCCCAGGCACTCCTTCAGAGCTGCTCCTTGAGCAAATCCATACAAGAGAGAAGATGTTGGTGATGATGAGGAAGGGGATAGATGATGAAGACCTCCCCCAATAACTGACATCAGCACGTGTAAGTCTTCCCCTCAGGGTGGATTGACTCTATGACCCCCTACTGCCTCCTCCCTTAGCCTTATGAGGGTACAATTTTCAAAAAATGTACAATTGGCAACTCTACTCATTTAGTAAATTCCGCTAAATTAGGCTGAAAAAATGGTAAATAATAGGTAGATTCGAGTATATTCGGCATTGCATTGATTCTAGCAATCTGTTTGGTTATGTTGAACTGTATTTTGAACTTTATTTTCTTCTGAAATTTGGGTTATTTGTGAGAATTTGTGAAAGTGAATGGTACATTTTCTGACAATCTGACCCACCTGACTCAGATCGAACCACTCCCCAACCTACCAGAACTACTACCACCTCTACACCTCAACCTAAGCCCAAGATCCAACTAATCTGGACTCTCAGGGATACTGCTGGGTGGTGGGATTCCCTCCAGTCCACGACTACACGCACCAAGGTAACTGGTAAAGCCCTGGAGGAGACGCTGTCCTCCAGGCGTTGATGCCCGGAGGACAGTAGGGGGTCCCTTGTCCTTGAGGTACTGGAGAAGGGTCACCAGACGGAGGGGGGAGGAGATAGAGAAGAAAGAGGAGTGGTATCGGACTGGAAGTCTGCCACTGAGATCATAGAAGGCTAACTAAGCTTGCCAGACTGGGAGATAGAGAGATAGACCTGGAAAGGGGTGGGGGCGTGGGGGGGGGGGGAGGGAGGGGCTGGCGGAGGGGGCGGGCTGTAGGGGGCGGGGCGGGGATGGGGGGCTGACGGAGCTTCTGAGACAGATGTAAGGCAGTGTTTAGAAGACTAACCTCTTTTGTTTGTTTTATATTTCAAAATTATTCAACCTTCATGGTATTATTCAGTCTGGAAGAAAAAAATCTTTTGTTTGTTTGTTTTTTTCTTTCTTTCTATCATTCATAAGCTCATGTATCCAGTAGAATATGTTCAATCTATAGAAACATAATTAAATAATAATACAATTACTTTATGAAAGCATACAATCACTAGTGAAATTAATTGCGTAATTATTCCTAACTTCTAGTCAAATATGTACAGACATCTTAATCAGTTGTCGGCCCTAGCCATCTGACGCGACACATAATATTATAAAGGTATAATTTCTTTAGATTTTTTCATTAGATAAATAGATAACACATCAGTAATAATTCATAGGAAACATGGTCCTGGGTAAGACCATGAAGTGCCTTGCTGTCTCTTTTCCTCTGTCTCTGTCTCCCTTCTTCTAGATCTCTATTTCTTTTCATTTCAAGAATCCTTTATTGCGTAGAGGTTAATACATATCTAGGTCGTTCAATCAATCATGATATTATTATCATTTCTTCCGATGAATGCCTCATTTTTTAATTCTGATTTGAGGTTTACATATAAAGTCACAAATTGTTAAAAAAACGTTTGAACAGTTTTCGGAACTTAAATGCATAGTGCTGGTATGAACAGTGTAATTCAGCCGTTTCAAGGAATAGGAGATAATTGAGCATGATATATCACATAGTACATCCATAGGAATAATACCATTTATACAATACTGTGTAGTGTTAACGGCTTCGTGAGTGTTTATAGTACATTGCTTTATACATTCATAGTTGTACCCCTAGGTATTCAATATCCTGGGTAAGATTATAAACTGCCTCCTTGTCAGCTCTCCCGTCCTTGATGATATGGGTCAGATTTTCAGAGAATGTACAATTCAACTTCGCCAATCTTCACAAATAACCCACATTTCAGACGAAAATCAACTTCAAAATACAGTTCAACCTAACCAACCAGATTGCTAGATTCAATGCAATGCCGAATATACTTGAATTTACCTAGTATTGGCCAAATTGCAGCCTAATTTAACATGATTTACAAAATGTGTACAGCTGCCAATTGTACAATTTCTGAAAATCTGATGCTATAAATCTATGCAATACCAAATGTACTCAGATATACCCGGTATTCTTATTTTTCAGCCCAATTTAGGAGAATTTCCTAAATGTATAGAGCTGCCAATTGTACATTTTCTGAAGATCTGACCCATATAGCAGCCAATCTCACTCGCTCACTCCTAAGGGACAGGGGCATCTCCCTCTATCTTAAATATTTGGTTGTTGGAGGGAAATGTAAGATTTCAGTCATTTATTGAAGTTATGATCATTGAAACTTACATTCAAATGAACGTTGAAGTGTTCTAATTGGTATCGTCACATGGAGACATTCCTTAGGATACAAATTTACCAGGTAAAGCAATTTTTATTTGTTTAAATACTTCGTCCATGATGTTTGCGTAATAATCACAATCATGTAGATTATATACAATACATATGAAACATAAAACATAGCTAGATTTATCCTAAATATACTAAGACGAGGATAAGTGCAATTCTTATTGTATTGCTCATTCTAACATTTCCAAAATTGAATGAACTCAATCATAATTTAATACTCGACGGGTTCAGAAAATTAAATTCCTGCAGGTCAATGCTATCTGTTTGTGTGTCTGACCTATAATAGTGTCGTCACAAATATAATCTTTTGGGATATTTTCATAGTTAAATACCAGTTCAAACATTAGGCAGGTTCAGCAAGTCTAACCTATACGTAAACGTAAACGTATACGTATCTCTGATATAAATAATATATATCAAAAGGAAGAAAAAGGTTCAGCAAAACATGGCGGGAAAAACGTAACACAACATATCCAGCAACATTTCACACCTCGCAATATATTTTTTATACAAAAAATGCGACGTAGTCCCCCAAAAGATACGGATACAGTTACGCAATTGAGATACGTTTGGTTGCGGGACCTCCCTATTAGCATGATAGCTAACGGTCAGCGCCAGCACCTTCTATCCCTCCGCACCCTCTACAAGACGAAGCTTCTGAGATATGTCCCTGTGCCATGGGCCCCCTACTCAAGGAAAGCTCGCTGCTCCAATAATTCCTCTTAGTTCCAATCCACCCAGTAAAGCCACTTTCTCTCCCTTCTCTTTCCCCCCACTTCCCTCTCCCCTCACCAGCCTTACAAGTCGTATTGACCCCAGAAACAGAAAGCTCAGCACCCTCAGTACCTCCTTCCTCCCTCACCCATTCCCCGACTCCCTAATTAAATCCGCACTCCTTCCTTCTTGGCACAATAAAAATTGATTCCTTTCGAGTACATATGGAAATCGGTTTAGTGCTTCTCCGCGCCGTCTGCGGCACTGCAATCAACGACGCGTTGTTCCGGTTGCGCAGAAGACCAAGGTGTGAGAGATTGGTTGAGGTAGGTGGTAGAATAGCAGATTCATCGCCGGTTCAAAGGTGTCGCCTGAAAACATGATACAAGGCGACTGACATTCGCAGTAGTCAGACACAACCCCGACACAACACAGAAGAAGCGCTGCCTTTCCTGCTGGTGCTATTTAAGGCACATCCAATCTGTCATGATCGTATTTAGTGCATTTGTGAGCGCGTTTTGTCAATAAAAGCTCTCTTGAGGAAAAGCCTGGAATGCTAATAATGTTTCGCCTATATTGGTTTCAAATTCATATTGAAGTTTGTGACAGGTTCCATATGAAGGCGTGCGGATGAAATGGCGGGAAGCGTAATGGATCAATGTAAACGCAGATGATATTTGTAATGGAGTTTGTGGTGTGCATTTTGAACATCTGGGACAGATTTTCAGAAAATGGACAATTCAACTTCGCCAATCTTCTCAAATAACCCACATTTCAGACGAAAATAAACTTCAAAATACAGTTCAACCTAACCAAACAGATTGCTAGAATCAATGCAATGCCAAATATACTCGAATTCACCTAGTATTGACCAAATTGCAGCCTATTCTAGTGTACTTTAATAAATATGTACAGCTGCCAATTGTACATTTTCTGAAAATCTCACCCATATATGACCCATATGTCCCATATCCATCTTCCTGTATAACTTTTAACACAACTCAACAAGACATTGTACTTTATCTCAAACTTTTATACTACAAAACTTTTCATTTGTCATTGTCAAAATAAAATATATATTCCTCCATACCCCATGTTGTTCTCTCATGTTGAATGAATATTTGCTCTAGATGGGACACATGGGTAAGATTTTCAGAAAATGTACAATTGGCAGTTCTACACATTTAGGAAATTCTCCTAAATTAGGCTGAAAAATGAAGAATACTGGGTATATCTGAGTATATTTGGTGTCGCATTGATTTAAAGTATCAGTTCTGTAATGTTAAACTGCATTTTGAAGCTCATTTATGTCATAAATGTGGGTTATTTGAGAGGATTGGTGAAAGTGAATTGTACATTTTCTGAAAATCTGTCCCACCTACAGTTTGGTGCTGACAGAAATGACTCGGAACACTTGCAATATTGTGGATCAAATTCTCCGTCTCAGTAGCCTGGGGACATGCCCAATTGTACGGCTACAGTTACTTTCAAATATTGACACAAAGATGACACTACTATCACCTACTTGTAATGGGTGTGACATGTACTAACATTACTGTCTCTAACACGGAGTTGTTTCAGCAAGAATAAGCTATATGGGTCAGATTTTCATAAAATGTACAATTCACCTTCAATAATTCTCTCAAATAGCCCACATTTAAGACAAAAATGAGCTTCAAAATGCAGTTTAACATAACAGAACTGATACTTTAAATCAATGCGATACCAAATATACTCAGATATACCCAGTATTCATCATTTTCCAGGCTAATTTAGGAGAATTTTCTAAATGTGTAGAGCTGCCAATTGTACAATTTCTGAAGATCTGGCCCATATGTGAGCAGTGACAGTGTATATCAGTATGTGCCTTGATTTGGGTTATTGGACTTCAAGTGATACAGGGAAAAACAGCAAAGTATATGTGTGATGTGTTACAAATTATGGGAAAAAGATTCACAAGTCGCAAAAAAGATATTCTTCATAGTGATTTATCTATGCGATGTCTTATAGATAGAATATCCTCATTCTTGGAGGTTTAAGCGCTGCGAGTAGCATAAATACAAGTATCAAATTTCAAGACTGTGGATTAAATATATCTTTGTGTCTTGAAGGTCACTCTATGGAGTAGATTTAGGTACTTTACTGGTAATTGCCCAGCCAGAGAAAATTGCAAACTTTATTTCAAACATAAATATATGAAACATAAAATATAGAAGTATTTTCAGAAGTCCTTAATGCTTACTATCATTGGAATCCGCTTTATCTCATCTTGTCAAATGTGATGATATCTCAAAATCCATTTTTTGCGACTTGTGATTAATTTTCCTGTACCACATCACATGTTTACTGCAAGAGTCATGGGTCAGATATTCAGAAAATGTACAGTTCAACTTCGCCAATCTTCTCAAATAACCCAAATTCCAGACGAAAATAAAGTTCAAAATACAGTTTCACCTAACCAACCAGATTGCTAGAATCAAGGCAATACCAAATATACTCGAATTTACCTAATATTGACCAAATTGCAGCCAAATTACTAATTTTTGTGAATAATCATAATTATAGTTAATATTTGGTTTGTGTGGTTTGTTCTGGCCAGTTGTGTCTGTTTTCTAAGCCGCTGGATATCCTGCAAAGGCGTTAGCCAAAAGCAGGGAATGAGGTGAAAGATGTTTCCAATATTTTTCTGATCTCAAAGTAATTGAAAGAATTAGATAAAATTTGAGATGAATCAAAATATTCTCTGATTTGGCATGTTGGGGATGGTCAAACCGTTATTGGACACTGCTACTCTATTGTTGGAATACAAATTAGCATTCTTTTTTTAAAGCAAATTTTGTTTGGACATAATTGGTCTTATTCAACAGGTCCCCATTAATTAAGAAGTCTAAAATTCTAGGCCATCGTTTGAGTAGGGGGTTAGAGTGTTGTTTGTCGTAAGGGAATAATGTCTAGGGGGATACTGATTGCCGAGGAGACGGGGTGGGGGGTGCTATGGCCCAACGTTATTATTGTCCTAGGTGCATATTTCCCTTGGGGTTATTATCAAGGGGAATATTACTCTTTACTTAGAGACAGTAAGAGAATACAATAAAGAGTGAGCCAATATGTGATACACTGTCTTAGAATTTGGTACATGTATTCATATGACTAAAAGTGACTCCAAAGATCAGAACATTCCAGCAGAGATCTCGTGAATAGAATACATTGAAAACTATTAACTGTGCGACTTGTGACTCATTTTCCATTAACAAATCACATATGGGTCAGATTTTCAGAAAATGTACAACTGGCAGCTGTACACATTTAGCTAAATTTGGCTGCAATTTGGCCAATACTAGGTAAATTCTAGTATATTCGGCATTGCATTGATTCTAGCAATCTGGTTGGTTAGGTTGAACTGTATTTTGAAGTTTATTTTCGTCTTAAATGTGGGTTATTTGAGAGGTTTAGTGAAGACGAATTGTACATTTTCTGAAAATCTGACCCATATAATTATCTCACAACAACAGGGTTGACCTGAAAACCTATATATGTGAGTATCGGGGACATCGAGAAAGAAATACAATCTGGTGTTTAATTAATTGATTCTCATCCGCCTTGTGATGTTGTGAAATTGAATGATCCTTTGGCTTATACTTCAGGGTTTCAACTGAAGGTGTGTGGTTAATCCTCTCAACACCGTTACAATGCCTTTCAAAAAACTATTCTAGTCTTCTTGATTAATTGTTATTCAGGCCTAAAGTTTGTCATGATATGATAGCAGTCTCATTTTTGACCTGCTTTACAAGTGCCTCCCTACAAGTGTAATAAACACACAGTTAGATATATACTTTCACTAGCGATCTATTCATAATCACCAAAAGCTGCGTTCTCAGCTATTACGACAAAATATATCCTACAAAATTCACTAATATTATGACATATAAGACTGAATTTGTCTATATTGTGCTGCTATATGCTTATAAAAAAGAGTCAAATCAGTCGAGGGAAAACGGCCCTTGGTGAGCGATAATAAGTGACGGCACCACAGAAAATAATGTTTGTGTTTTGGAGGCCTTTGTATGGAGTATATTTAGTTACTTTACTGGTAATTACCCATCCAAAAACATTGCAAACTTCTTTTTTCAAACATGAAAATATCAAACTTAAAATATAGAAATACATATTAGGTGTCCTAGTGTTTACTATCATTGGAATCACCTTGATCTTCGCTTTTCCAATGTGATGATATCTCAAAATCCATATTTTGCGACTTATGACTCATTTTCCTAAAACGGATCACAAATAAAGTTTCGGGTTTGCCCAATGTGTTTAGAGGATATGCCCGCCCACACATATATGGTCATATCTGGGTCAGATTATCTGAAAATGTACAATTGAGAACTCTATACATTTAGGAAATTCGGCTAAATTCGGCTGAAAAAGTTAATGAAGAATACCGGGTATATCTGAGTACATTTGGTATCGCATTGATTCATAGTATCAGTTCTGTTATGTTCAACTGCATTTTGAAGCTCGGTTTTGTCTTAAATGTGGGTTATTTGAGAGGATTGGTGAAGGCGAATTGTACATTTCTGAAAATCTGACCCATATATGACTATTTACATCATGGATCACTGTTAAATATTCCATGCTGAACATAGCTCGGCTTCTATAGCTTTTACACTGACATATACACCTCCCACAATTCCATGCAAATCGATCTTGAAGATTGAAGACATGCAAATTGTTAAAATAAATATCAAATATCTAACGAATTTAAGAGTTGATCTAGAGTAATTCTTGACTTATACGATTTTACTAAGGCCAGTCCCTTTAATTAAAATGTGATACTTCAGACAGACCGACGCCATTGCTATGTTTTACTTGATTATGATTGGATGTTCTCTATATTGCTATATGTAATGAATGATATATGGGTCAGATTTTCAGAAAATGTACAATTGACAGCCGGACACATTTAGGACATTCTGCTAAATTAGGCTGCAATTTGGTCAATACTAGGTAATTTCGAGTATATTTGGCATTGCATTTATTTTAGCAATCTGTTTGGTTAGGTTGAACTGTATTTTGAACTTTATTTTAGTCTGAAATGTGGGTTATTTCTGAAGATTGGCGAAGTTGAATTGTACATTTTCTGAAAATCTGACCCATATATGTGACATGTTCTCTGAGAATTAAACAGAACGGGTTCAGTACTCAAACTACAACTACCAAGACTCCTTATTTCTTATACTACTTCAAGTATTGCTGAAACATAGCTTTACAAAATCCCCTATTCTATATTATTTGTAAGGTTTACAGAAAGTGTTACCAAAGTACTCATTTACAAATTGCATTTGCCTGAAGATAAGTAATAAACACAATTATTTTCCCAGAATATCCACCCAAGCATAACATCTCCTCATGTTGATTATAAGGTCTCGAGAAACGGGTCAATCCCTGTTTCTGGCTGACTACCAGAGTGATAAACAGGATGTAATTAACACCGTGTCACACTGGAATTAAAAATGCGAATGTCAAAGTAAAGGTGTTCTGAGGAAATTACAATTAAAACTGCATTCTCAACTAAATCAATGAAATATTTTTCTCAATTATTTCTTTGGTACTGAATATTGTAGAAAGGATTATTTAACAACTGGATGGCTTTTCCTCGAAATTTACATAACTTTTGTATTTTTGTGTTCTACAATGTCAAGTTGCGTAAAATATCATTGAAAGTGCAGATTGTTTTTGCGATGTCTTTCATGAAAATGAGTCACAAGTCGCAAAATGGATTTTCTTCAAAGTATTTTATCCACAAGATGTCTCTGTACAAAGGTTCCCATTGTGTGGTATCTAATGCTCCAAGTCATATACATATGTGTACCAAATATATCAAGACAGTGTATTATATGGGTCAGATTTTCAGAAAATGTACAATTCAACTTCGCCAATCTTCTCAAATAACCCAAATTTCAGACGAGAATAAAGTTCAAATACAGTTCAACCTAACCAAACAGATTGCTATATTATATATAGAATCAATGCAATACCAAATATACTATAATTTACCTAGTATTGGCCAAATTGTAGCCTAACTAGCAGAATTTGCTAGATGTGTACACCTGCTAATTGTACATTTTCTGAAAATCTCACCAATATATGTGATGTGTTTAGGAAAATAAGTCACAAGTCCCAAAAATTGGATTTCAGCTGTTTGAAATGATGAGAGCAAGGGGATTCCAATACATATAAACATTAAGGGCATGTAATACATACGTCTATCGTTTCAGTTTGATATTTTGATTTTTGAATAAGAAGTTTGCAGTATTTCTGGGTAGACACTAGTAAAGTAACAAAATATACTCTATAGGATGATCTAAGAAACGCATAGATATATTTAATGAACTGTCTTGAAATTTGGTACTTGTATTCATACAACCACTAGAAATATACACTCAAACCCAAATAAAATAATTTGTATCACTTGATGAAAATTATTATCATATCTATCTGCTTTGGCCCATATTCGAGAAAAAATGCATGTCGAATAATTCTCAGGACATTGACCAAACGCACTGTAGAAAGCGACCCAGATTCTCTGGTATAATCCAACACTTGTCATGCACAGCATGTGCTGCCTATTCCAGGCTGATGTTCATATTTCATACATCCACCATTTTACACGACCTCCGACGGCAAATGGGAGAAATTAACCCAGAATACTATCGTGAGAATAATCCGACACCTTCTCCATCACAAGGTCGTTGATCGTGACATTAATTCGCCCCACCTGCGAGACTACACGTCGGATTCATGTCGAAATCATGTAAATAAGAATAAATATCAAATGTCTGACGTGCCAGGCGTTTCAGCTGTTGAGGCGGTTGCAACGTAACGCACGTTTCATGTACGTATAAACGGGTCAGATCTTAAAAAAATGTAAAATCGGCAGATCTACTCATTTAGTAAATTCTGCTAAATTAGACTGAAGAATGGGCAATACTCGGTATATCTGAACATATTTGATGTTGCCTTGATTAAAACAATCTGTAGGGCTATGTTGAACCAAATTTTGAACATTATTTTTGTCTTAAATTTGAGTTGTTTGCGACGATTGGAGAAAGTGAATTGTACAATTTCTGGCGATTTCACCCAAAAGTAGCCTGGAATGTGATGTGGCATGACATTGTTATTGGGCAGATGGGATTTTTGCTATTACTTTTATATTCGCTTGTGGAATAGTTTGAATTCTTTTGGTTTGATCGCACCAACTAAATTAGTTTTAGCATTATTGTTTATGCATTTTCACTAATTGTTTGCATAATACTAGGTACATCCGAGTATATTTTGATATTGGCCTGATCAAACGAATCGGTTAGCTCATGTTGAACTGAACATCATTCTTGTCCTAAATCTGGGCTATTTAAAATGATAGGTGACTACGAATTGTACATCTTCTGTTGACTTCGCCCAAATAAAAAATACTCACATTACTTTATAAATGGAGATATCCCAGCGAGTTGTAAGCGGTAAGAACGATTATAATTTTATGGAAACTGTCTAGACAAAGGTTGATTGCATGACTAATAGGAAGTCATCCCCATCGCTGGCAGAGCTGCTCTCATGCATATCACTTCAATCCACCCAGGAACCACATGAATCAATCAGATAACTTATGGACAATAATCGATGTCAAAATTATACACCGGCATCCGCAAACGAAATCGCTGACATCTGAATAATATTATGAATTGCAGTGTTGTCTGTTTGGTAGTCTGAGTGAAGGAGAATAGAATAATGAACGAGCGGTAGAGAAAAACAAATGGCAGGAGGGATGGGAGAAGCACATCATATAAACACACATACACAGGCAAAGACACAAAGAGAGAGAGAGATGGAAAGAGAAAGAGAGAGAGAAAGAGAGAGAGGGAAACAGAAAGAGAGAGAAAGAGTGAGAGAGGGGGGGAGACAGAGAGACAGAGAAAGAGGGAAACAGAAAGAGAGAGAGAAGGAGAGAGAGAGAAAAGGTGCACGAGAGAGGGAGGAGAACGAGAGGGGGAAAGAGAAAGAGAGAGAGAAGAAGAGAGAGAGAGAAGGTGAGAGAAGGAGGAGAACGAGAGGGGGAAAGAGAAAGAGAGAGAGAGAGCGAAACAGGAAGAGGTAGGGAGAAGAGGGTGAGAGGAGTGAGTGGCAGCGAGAGAGGGGAAGGAGGAGAAAGAGAAAGAGAGAGGGAAAGAGATAGAGGGAGAGGGAGAGAGACAGCCAGACAGAGAGAGGGAGGATGGGCGAGAGAGGAAGAAAGGGGAGCAGAGACGAAATCAACAAAGATAGAAATAGTGACAAGAAGACCGGGGACATCACAGAGACGAAGAGACACAGGTAGTCAGAAACTATAAAGACAGGCAAGAACTGCGGTAGTGTATACCGCACATCGGCCGAAAAATGTGTCGAACTCGCCAGGATTCGAACCTGGAATCTCCTGATCCGTAGTCAGGCGCCTTATCCGTTGGGCCACGAGTCCTCTTGTTCAATACGGTGCACAAAGAAGTTCTAGCCATACACACTAAGTAATGGAGTCATCGGGAAAAACCCCAAAGATGAAGATTAGTATGAATGCGACAACAACATATATATACAGGGACGTTATATAAACGGGTTTTAACGTTTACTTTATATCTGTAATTACTATAGACAAAATGTCTCCCGCGGGCCCCCCCTAAAAATAGGCCTAATATAAAAAAGAAAGCCTATTTAGGCCTATAGACTAGTCCTCGTCCGTAAGACTGTTGCTGTTTTTAGAGCCCTAGTGCTAGTCCAGAGGGTGACTGGCACTAGATGGCGTCCGCAATGTGTTGTTTCGAATAATTGCATAAATTTAATTGTTGTTCGTGTTTGTAAATATGTGCAACTTAATATAATATATTTATCGGAAGGCGTTTCTGGGCGTTATGGGTTATGCGTTATGTGGTTGTTTGTAATTTTTCTAAATTGGTGTTAGTTCAAGCAAATATATGTTTATCAATATAATAATTAAATAGTCACAACTTTTTACAAATATTCTTGGTGTTAACTTTGTAATTATGACTCGGTTATTTGAAATGTTTTTGTGGAATTGTTCCTTCTACAATTAATTTTCTACATTATTGTTTATTTTCATTGTTCATTTTTACTAGTGTTGACTGTCATTTACCTTAATTGAGCTTGTACTTTCGTGAGAGGGTTTTGCTTGTATTCTGCTGTCGAATACACATCGTAAGAAGTGTGCGGATAGTGTAAGCTGCCCTCTGGCGTTTTTTTGCGGGACTGCTGTTCGTTTTTGCACGCCTGGTGGCTATTTGGGTAATTACATTTAGTCTCTGGCGATCTATTTCCTATAATCATTGACATTTTTCTTAGGGTTTTTTTTTGGAAATTTCAATAGGGGTTGACAGTTTATTTAAGAAATATTGGAGATCGCGCTTTATAGAGCGTTTTTGGGTGAGTAATTGTTCACAGGAAATGCCGGAAGGTGAAAAGTCCGCGAGGTGGCGTGGTTGGACAATTAACCTGGGGCATCTTAAGCTGGGCATCGTCCACTTCTTCCTCAACTCTTCAAGAGATAACACGTTTTCAAAATCACTCCAGAATTTAGCAAATCGTAAGTATTGATTTATATTATTGCTCGATTGATTGATGACACTACTTTGTACAATCGCGTTAGTGTGAAGTTACTAATATGTGAGTGACTCAGTGTAGCTCACTTGGTTCCGAAATATATTGATATTCTGTACACGTGTGGAAATTGCTTATAAATTAACCACGTGCGTGCTTCTTGGGATGAACCAGGTGAATCGCATCTTATAGAAAGCTACATTTGGACAATCATACATCGTGGATATTAATCTGGTCATTGGGCTTTATTTATTGCTACTGCCTACTATCGAGGGTAATTATATATTATAGTTATGCAAGTTGGAGTGAGTTATGGAGTTTAAGTTTTGAGGTTGGAACATTGTGAATGTACAACACAATAAGTTTGGTCAATCTGAATCAATCTTTTATTTGTTCTAAGTGGAAGAGATCCATGTCATTTGTAATGAGATTACCAGCGTATTGAATGTGTGATGCGTAAACTGAAGTAGAGAAACATTTTGATTACGGCTATTATGGGTTTACATTGATTAGCCTGAGAACGCAGGAATCTGGACACGTGCTATTTCACATTTTGGCTGCTGTATGCTGATTGATTTCATTCTCATTTCGTATTTGGAGACAACTCTGAGTGGACAACAGTGTGATTCTAATATTGTCTGAGTCATGCTTGCACGTGGTGTGACAGAACCGGATAACTTATTGATTTCAATGACCGTTAGCTATCTATTGTAGGCCTGAACTGCTAATATTGTATTCATTTATAACTAAAATTTGCTAGGCGTTACGGTACTGATTCAGTGGTAATTTTGGTCTTTGGTGTGACATGTTTTCTTTCGGTAGGTCGACCGTTGCATGACTGTAATTTTGGTCTTTGGTGTGACATGTTTTCTTTCGGTAGGTCGACCGTTGCATGACTGATATGAACATACACTATTGTGAATGGTGGGTTGATTAAAAGTTGTTCATTTGTTCTCCGATAAATAATGCTGTACATATTTTTTTTACAGGTAATGGCATCCAAACTGATCAAAATGGTGTGCGGAGGGGAGTTCAATGAGGCGAGAAATTATGCGATGCGGCCCGGAACGCACATGATTTCAGTCACTCAGCTTGTAGGGGAACCGAGCCGCGATGCAACGTACATCATAGCCCAGCTGGTCAAAATAAAGAAAGCGTCGGCAAAAAAGCTGGCCAAATTCGGGGATAAGTCCAAGCAAATGAGATTGGACCCGGCCTATGACAGGCTATTTTTGCTTCGGTGAGTTGAAAAGAAATGATTTTTTTGTAACTTTTCATTTTATTAAATTGTCAGATATTATTTTATTTCATTTGTTAGTAATTCTGTGCCTGTGTATTCAGCAGGGTGTTTTGATTTATTTACTCAGTTTTGGTGGTGATATTCACAGGTCGCCACGTGTTTCTTGTATAACTATTGGCTACCGCTTCCTGTATCCGTTTAATTACGTAACCAGTTTCCTGCCACATGGTCAATGGCTAAATAGTCGTTTTGTTTATTGCAGGGACGTGACTAGCGGAGAGTTGTTTCATATCAAGACGCCCGCAATGCGAGACACCTTTACGGTGATGAGGGCTGTCGGCATTACGTGGTTGGGTTCAACCATAATCATCTATGAACCCAGTTTCAAGTCCGAGAGAATGTTCGGGATTCCAGTTGTCGAGACTAAGTCTCCATTCCTTCCCGTAGTCACCTTGACAATCCCACCGAACCAAGCCTACTGCCCCGAGATTGCCATTGAGGGCAACTTTTATCCATTTGGAGGGAAAGTGGACGCCATAACGATAACCCATGCTGACATTGAGTATAAATGTCCATCTGACGCGTGTGACGGCAGTCACGCTGAGGAAAGAATATGCTTTGGAATTGGAGGGAACAGTGTGGCGGAGGCCTCGCTGTCGTGTCAGATCAGCTGTGCGACGCTGAATGTTGCTGATGTGGGGGTTTCATCGCGCCGACTCGCCCGGCTATTCCTAGCCAGAGGATTCCTTGGGGTGAGTACATGTAAATCCATTTGGCAGAATTTCTATAATTATAGCTTCATGCGTGTTGCAATTAAGTTGATTAAATAGATTTAGGTTACTATAGGCGGAATTTTATTCAATCTGTTGATTCATTTCCATGTGTCTAACTATAGTGGATATTATAGTATTTAGCTAGTGCACTAGCTAATATTAATTTCGTTATAAATCCTGATTAAATAGATTAGGTTACTGTAGGCTGAATTTTATTCAATCGGTTTAATCATTTCCATGTGTCTAACTATAGTGGACATAAAATAATAATAATTTATTTTGAATTGCAGCCTAAGCAAGGCGCTCCCGAATTAGATGTGGACGACCTCAGGAGACACATTACTGTCGTGCTGCGAGAATACCAAGATGCCGGTATTAAATGGATCCTCTCAGGATGGTACAAGTCCGCCATCGTTTCTGGCGCCGAGGCTGCCAGTGGCCGCAAGTTCCACATTACGTATGTGATGCCCGAGAGGGAACTTCCAGATTTGCTGCTGCAACCAGCTGATGTAGAGGTTGTGGTGCCTGTGGTAGAGTGCGCCGTGCGCGACAGATATCAGCCAGCAGCCTAATAAGTCAGGAAACTGGAGTCGTGTCGTAATTGACATTTGGGATGCTTTATGCTTGCCATGACGTAAATTTTTTATAACAAGTCCACTTATGATTCTAACTAGAAGAATTCACAATTTGGATTCTGTATGCTTGGGGCGACTTAATTTTTTTTAACGCAGGATTATTTTAACTTGAAATCCTCTTACATTTTAATTTTGTCATTTATTGTGTGGCTGGAAACACAATTTTCATCGTTCCCCATAGCAATCTGTATTTGGCCTTTTCAGCAATTTGAGCTTGTGGTTGTCCATATATTTTTACGACCAGTTAGTCCCTAGTTCTATCAGTGATTAGGTTATTGTACTCGTCCATGTAGTAAAGTAAAGTTAAGTCAGTTTAACTTATAGTGGTGGTCCATATATTTTTACGACCAGTTAGTCCCTACTTCTATTTTGTTATTGTAGTCTGTCCGTGTAGTAAGTAAAGTAAGCTATTCGGTCCCAGTTAGTTTTTTAGTTTGCTGCAACTATATAGCCCTTTTATCCGATAAGTATATGAAGGTTGGATTTAATGTCAACAAATCAAGTCGCTGAATATTTTGTAACGTCCATTTGGGTAGCTATGGTGCATCTCATCTATTAACTCAGGGAAATGTCTGAAGTGGTGCTCACGTTTGGATGAGTTGGTGCTATTTGCTATTGACTATATGTACTTTATAGCCTCCCGTTTGTTAAATTTAAATTACTCTGCCAGACTCCAGAAGTCTTCCAGAAGAGTTTATTCGTAATGGCAACTTGATTTATCGTCTAATCATTTTATTTTGAATGAACTTCACTATGTTATAATTAACCTTAGGAAGTGGTTCGTTAATAAACGATTGCTCATCTACTGGAGTGCCTGACATAGGTTGGCATGCTTTATTTTTTCAATACGTCTGCAGACTAGGGGCGCCTACACCCCTAGTACTGCCGACTAAACAGTGACGTTTATTTGGTATTGTAGTCAGATAAATGTATCATCTACGCATCTTCTTTTTAATAAAAATTTGTATGAGAAACTGTCGTCATGTGTTTGTTAATAAAATGTTGTGCTTAATTTTGCAGTATTCAAACATTTATCGACTTTACTCTTTCGTTTGAAGTAGCTTTTGTTAAAAATTAATTTATCTCGTGGCATATATTTCTAAGCAGTAAAATTTAGAGCAACGCGAAATATGTCGATGTAATGTCTATTATTAAGTAAAGCACTTCTTGGCAGGTGATAAATATCAAAGATTAACGTGCATATCTATAAGTTAATTTAATTTTCCAAAGTGAAAGATTTAACTGATACTCTGACGTATGCAGCATTTTGAAATCTCGCCTGAGTTGTGGCAACTACATATCTGATCAATATTAAGCTCTGGGATAGTCTGACATGCAGCACTTTGAAATGTGGTTTGCCCGTAAGTTATTGCAACTACAAGTCTGATCAATATTAACCTCTGGCTAATCAAAATGAAAGTCTTCATATCCTTTTTTCGTCAATTGGGACAATTACTTGTATAATAAATATTCAGCGCCGTGTAACTAAGGCCAATTTGCGAGAAAATTATTTCAATTCGTAATTTGAATGAATCAAACGCTCAAGATAATAAATTAATGAAAATAGTCCTTTTATTTTGCGTCCTCCTGCATTTTCAAGCGTTCGATCGAGAGACAATTGCTGTAATACAGTCATTTATCAAATAACAATAGTTGCACCATCATTTGTTGAGTAGTCGCACTTAGAAGGAAGACAACAGACTTATATTTACACTCTTAGTTGAACAGTAGTTACCGATTTCCAGTATTATATTATGTCATTGAAACGTGTAATTAGTAAATACCATTTATTTCTAAATTTACCTGTAGGCTATAAAATATCGATTCGGTAACACTAGGAAGGAGTGCCTTATGGGATCCTCTATTAACGTACATAAATAGTGACTTTTTAACTGTAATGTAACCGGATATATTGTTCCAAACGCCGTAATACTACATGTTTTGCACATTGATTCTCACGTTGCAATGGCTGACGTCTAATAGTGACAAATTTTGCCTCATTGCGACTTCTTAAACACTAAATCACTTGTTCTACTTTTTCTTACAAGACGGCGAGGAAACCTTTATAATCTAAAATATCCATGACATTTGGATAAGTATAAACCTTTTAACACACGTTGCAAATAAAAATATAAATTTTTCAATGAACATTCCTTAGTAACAAAGTCCCTAAATGTTACTAAAGTCCCTAAAGTCCCTTGAATGTCATGTTTTTCACAATTTAAAATCTAAGTCACAATTCACAAGTTAAAGCAATCAAATCACAACTAGCATGTAAAAATGGTCGACTTGAATGACATGTTTTTCACAATTTAAAATTTAAGTCACAAGCCACAAGTTGAAGCAATCAAATCACTGCTCACATGTTAAATCAAATCACAACTCAAGTGTAAAAATGGTCGACTTGAATGTCATGTTTTTCACAATTTAAAACTTAAGTCACAAGTCACAAGTTGAAGCAATCAAATCAAAACTCACATGTTAAATCAAATCACAACTCAAATGTAAAAATGGTCGACTTGAATGACAAGTTTTTCACAATTTGATTTTCGTCACAAGTCACAAGTTAAAGCAATCCAATCCCAACTCACATGTTAAAGCAATCAGGTGAAGATAAGTTTTTGCAAGTTTTAGATCGTCAACTTCAAGGTCAAACGGTTGGCATGACACATCACAACTGGTTATAAGTACACATGCATTATTATACAGAGCAACTTTTTAATGGAAGTTTCGCTGTTGGTAGTTGAGTTAATTAATCATTTTAGTGAATGTTCAAGGGCTTCGTTTAAATAGTTTCTCTCATTGGTTGGTTTAAATAGTTTCTCTCATGATTACATGCACTCGATTTAAGTTACTCTCTTTAAGTTCTGTTTTAATTTAAGTTGGATTTGCTTCGTTGGGCTCAATTGCATTATCAGGTACAGTGTCAATGGCTTGTCGCACTAATTGTCCACATTGCAGCCACTGTAGTGTTAGGTTAGGGTGTCTTTCCTTAAAATTTTGGAAAACCACTTGGCCGGCTGCTGCAACTGTTATGGTATCTCGCTGCTGCAAAGGTATATTTGCTATTGCCTGATGCCATAAATGCTCCATGTGCTTTCGCGAGTTGATGTTGGCTTGCTCAGTACCATTACCTGGGAAACCGGTAACAAGTACGTACAGGCACCAGGGCCGCAGTGCCATTTCATGTGTGTAAAGGGCCCCATGGCCACTGTTGTGTTGTGTCAACCTCCTTCTGATGTTTCCTGTTTCGCCGATGTAACACTGGGTGGGGCGTTTTGTACTTGCCAGCATATAAAGAAAGCCCATGTCATAATTTGGGATATCGTTATGTAGCTGAATGAAATTATTGGTGACACTTCTGGGGGTATCGTTCAGTATGTCAAGCTGTCGGAGAGTCCTTTCAATAGTAGCTTGCACTTTGGATGATTGCCGTAGCATGATGGTGATTGCATTGAAAGTGTCTGCGACTGTACCAATGAAAAACATGTGATTCAGGTCTCGAACTCGACTAAGTAGAACCAAGAGCATGCCCTTTTCCCAGATACGATACATGAACGACTGTGTACTTATTTGTGTCGCCAACTGTGAGCATGTCTCGCCAATGATCTTGTGTATTGTGGATGCTACGTGGAATTGTAGCGGCCATTGTAGTCGCCGGGCATTACTGTTGCTACGTGGTATAATGACCGGTAAACTTACTCGTGGTGTTATGACAAAGGTAGGCCATTCATCCGGAATATTGTCTATTTGCATGAGTCTTTCCCCTGGTGGAATTAAGGTTATGGACAGTCTCATATCTACACCGATTACTGTGTCATTTTCCACTTCTGGTATTTCCCGTACTATGCACAGCTGGCCTTGCGAAAAACGAGGAAGATTGGATTGGCGGCTGTTGTTGTATGTGAGCCGCATTATTGCTCCTTCGTACAAGAGTATACTTTGGTGTTGTGCACATTTCTGGTTTAAAGTGTTGGTTACATTTGCATCACCGGCGATCCAGTTGCCAGATGTCACTTCTACCTCATCGACTGCCGTAAATGATTTGGTAACGAGCTGCCTGTCCCTTTTCTTTTCCATGATGTGTTTTTGGACTGCATCTTCGACTGCTTTGCGAGTTGGGAGCACACGCAATATGTCAATGGGAACAGAGGACCAATCAGGATAGAAGTTATTTTGCGTGCATCGCCTTCTAAGTATCGTCAATACTTGTTGCACCTGGTCTTCTGACGTCTCATGTTGGCGCATGATGTTTAGAACCATTTGTAGGTCTTCATCGGTAGCACTCCGGACATAGTTGTTTAGTTTTAGGATGGAAAACGTTGTAAACATGTGGCTGCAGGTCCAAATCGTCTGTCCGTTGACCGGTTGTAACTGGACGTGGTCACCCGTTGCTAAAATAAGGACCCCGCCAAATGGGATAGGTGATTGTCTTATGCGTCTGAGTATGAGATCCATTGTGGCGAAGGTTTCCGAATTTATGAGTCCAATCTCTTCAATGCAGAGGACTTGGAGCCGGCGTAAATACTCCATTCTTACATTTTGTCGGGCTAACTTGCCTAGAGATCTCTCCGCCATGTTGTGTACAGTCTGGACTCCTCCTTGTTGGACCGGCAATCCGAAGAGTAGATGGACATGTTCCCCACCAAGAACTTGGGCCCTTTCAGCGGTCAGTGCAGTAAGGGTAGCTCTGAAGCCCTTTGACAAGGCGTATGTTAAAGCAATCAGGAGTAGATAGGTTTTTCCAGATCCTGGTGGCCCTAACAATAAGGGGAAACGTACGAATGAATGGTTGGGCCGGTTCAGGTCGTCTATTGCCTTTTTTAGTTGAACTAGGGACAATTGCTGCTCTCTGAAGGAAGGGTCACTTTGTCCTGCAGTTCGTCGCAATTGTGGCTGATAGAGTGTAGGAGTGCCTTTTTTCAGTTCATCGACTGGAGGAAAGTTGACAATGCTTTGGTGAGAAAGTGCTATTACAGCATTACTACGCATCGTTGTTTCTAGTTGTGTCAAATCTTCACTAGCTTGAAGAGAAATGGCCAAGTCAGTGGCCAGTGGCATACTCTCAAACTGTAGTTCATTGTCTATCATTAGTGATTGTAGTGCTGTCGGTATGTAGCGCAATATTTTCTGAAACTGTCTGTTGCCCATTGGCAGCCACATTAGTTGCTCTAGTAAATATTTCTTGACAACAGTCACGATATCCATCCTAGTTGGTTGAAGGGTATCAAATATGTTGCTCTGTACCAACGCAGCTTGGAGATTGGGGACTCCGTACAAGTCCACTTCTGTGATGTACCTTCCAGATGAGAGCATCAGATGGATAAGAAATTTTGGTAATTGAAACGGTGTCACTGCTGGAAATACGACTATGTTGCGCTGGGTGCTTTTTCTGTCAACGAAACGATTGTAGAATGGGCTATGGTTGTCACTATGTTCCATTTCGACTAAATCGTTGAGGATCTCGGTCAGGACTGACGTGGCGATTTCCTGGGAAAAGTGTTGATCGTTGTTGCTCGCAACTTCTGTGTATGCCGCAACTTCAAGTAGATATCGTTGCCTGATTTTGACCGTCTTTCCCGTCCCGTCGATCCATGGAGACTCTGCCATGTCTACTGTGAGCTCGTCATTGCCGTGTGTTGGTAAGCGCTTGAAGTATTTTGCATATATTTCCAAGTGTTCAATGTACAAGAGCTCGGGTGGTCTCATGGAGAAGGCCCACGTGGTGTCCATATAGTAAACGATCTCGTAGTACTGTGTAATTATCGTTTGTTGGGACACAGTAAACTGACGCCTCTCATCCAGATCTTGCCTCATTCTGATCGGTTTCGGCTCTTCTCCGCCTCCTTGTGCTTCTGCTACTTTTGCATGACGCTTTGTTATGGCTCCACGATACTCGGGTGCAAAGGTCGATACATGAGTATACTCATTGTCTGTGAGTATAAACGGGAGCCGGAGGGAATACCACATCATTTCTGTCAGGCTTATCTCTCTTGCTAGTTTCTGGTTTTTCGTCTTTTCATGTAGTTTGGCCTGGCTGGAAATCTTAATGTTCTTAAATTCGTCATAGGTGACTTTGACTGCATCTTCATCCTTTTGTTTTTGAAAATTGGCCTCTCTGTGCTCCTCCAAGCCAGCTGCATATTTACATACGTAACTGACTTGGAAGCGTGTGTCTACCATTTGAACATTGGAACAGGAGTTGAGCGCAATTAAGATATGAGGAACTGTTGGGATGTAAACCTCATCTCTGTTTGCGGGGTACGTGTACCGTCCTCCAATGAACTTTGAGTCCAACTGTTCTATTCCTGCTTCTGTTTCCGTGATGAATCCCATTTCCTTAAATAGCGTGAGTACATCATCATCGTACATGTTGGCATTTCCTGAAAAACCGTAGTCATATGATGGTGGATGTCTTTGGACTCGACACACCTTTTCTCCGTCTCGGTTGAATTTCTGACAACGATTGTTGGCTAGAGAGCAGTCATGGACTTGAAACGTTGACGCCATACTCCGTAAATCATCAAAGTCCTCTTCATTTTGTATAAGGCCAGCTGTTAGTAGGGTGTCGTGGTCAGTTCCAATGTCTGCTGTAAACAAATTGGATGTGGTGCATCTGATGCGTTTGATCTTTGTATCATGGTCCTCATTAAGCACTTTTATGAATCCATGTATGTGCGGTTTGTTGCCTAATGCTCCATGGGTCTGAAACTCATACCGAGCCCAGATTGCTTCAACTTCGCCGAATGGCTTTTCAGGGCTGTGTTTTATCCAGTCCAAAAAGTGCATTACTGTTCTCTGCCATGCTCGACAAAGCAGGGAGCAATGGTCCTTCATTCCTTTGAGGATGTTGTTTTTATCCGGGCCATACTCTTGTTGTATTGCCTCCACTAATGGGCGTACACCGAAGGTTTTGCTGTCATTGCAGGTGAGGGTAATGAAATAATCA
Source organism: Sthenelais limicola (assembly GCA_942159475.1). NCBI lineage: Eukaryota > Metazoa > Annelida > Polychaeta > Phyllodocida > Sigalionidae > Sthenelais > Sthenelais limicola. The sequence continues at coordinate 37,931,435 of OW804095.1, forward strand.
AAACCCTCCAAGTCCCGCATTAATGCAGCGAGGCGATGGACCTGTCGGCGGGCATCGATCTCATCGAATGGAAGCATCCCTTCTCTGTGGCTGACTAGTGATCCATCTTGTGGTCTTCTTAGATGTTCTAGTCCCTTATTGACGACTACTGCGGCACTATTGTAGTTCAGGGCCTGATTAACAAGTATGTCGAATACCCATTGCAGATACACTTCATCGTGGCAAGTAAGCAACGTCTCGTCCTTTATCCGCACTGTCAGGTGGTCTTCAACGGAGGCCAATGCCCCCTTGCGTGGTTTCATGTAGCCTTTCGTGTACATAACCGATGGCAACGCACCTACTACCGTGTTGTTTTTGTCTTCCCAGAAAATATGGGGAAATAGGCTACCTTCCGGGTAGATTAGTGGTATTGCTGTGTCCTTAGTTACGGAGCATATGTGCTGCAGAAACTTTTGGGTCTGGACGGAAGGAGGCCTGTAGAAGGAGGTTCTAACCATCGTCTTTAGGTGGTCGTTAATGAGGAAATGGCCCGCAATGGCATCGCTGTTGTCTGATAAATAAGTTGGTGTGTAGGTGGTATTTGCAATAAGTGGAATGTTTGGGTCATCATTATCTGTGGGAAGAGCTATTGGCCCGATTACAAATGCTTCGTCCTCGTCATCACTGTGTCCTGGTTCCAGGTGGTCTTCAGGAGCATTGTTTTCTATGGGAACTTCCTCATTTCTCATCGCCTGTTCCAAGTCTTCTACTTCCTGTGGAGTGAGTGCGTGGTGTTCATCTTGCATATCATGTGTTGTCTCGTCAGGTGCAGAGTCACTGTTCGTTTCCCTCACTGTTACTTCTGTAATGGTTTCATTCTGGCATAGTTCCTTTTGATGTTTTAGGCATACACCTGCTTGGCACTGATGAAAAGCAAAAGAATGCGGACACCGCCATTTCATTTTCCTACTGCAGTTGTCGAGACAGCATGTAAGAGATGTACCCAGTGATTCCCTTATTAGGTAAGAGTCGTTGTGCTCGCTGCAACGTATGTGAGTTTGGCCCCCACACCATAGGAGTACCTGGTCTCGGTCAAGGTCTTCTGTTGTCTCCTTATTGACATAAACTAAGAGACGATAAGCGGTGTCTTCCAATTGTCGTGGAGTATTGGAACTTGTTTGCCAGTCTCTGTGGACATCCCATCTGAAGGCCATGGCGATGGAGTATCCGGTAGTTGGTGGACATACTGCAGTGATAGCAAACATGAGGTTCCATTTGGAGTCTTCTGTGACACTCGGGACTTGCACTCTTCTTAAGTTTCTGTCAGTCAGTAAAACAATTGTACACCTGGCATCAACCAGTCTGAGCGAATTTTCAATGTCAGATGTTTGTACTTGAATGAATTCAACATGTTCACACAAGTCACTCAAATATTTTCCCGCTGCCAGTTCGTATTTGTATCGACTGATTCTCCGTTGTCCGTCATATTCTTCTATGATCTGGCTATCTGTTTCTGCTAGGGTTCTTTGCTTGACTCGGCTAAAGGGCGTCTGTAATTGTATATCGGCACAATAATTGTACAAGTTCACTGCATTGTCCGTCACCCGTTGTCGTGCCATTGCAGAAAGAAAATTGTGAATCAGTACATTGCAATGTGTAAGCATATATGCAAGAATGGTGATAGTGCAACCATCCGAGTAGTTTTGTTCTTCACTGTGGTGGTGTACGTGGTGTACCCGAAACGGCTTGTGGCCAAAGTCGTCCGCTGGGTGTACCATAGGGTGGTAGTCATACCGCGTACGTTGTTGCTCTTCTTGTGGTCTATTTTGCACCTGGTTGTCACGAGCATGACGATTGTTGAGGGCAACAGTCAGATACACGGCTTCTGTACATAAGAACATTGTACCCGACTTAGCAGCATTTCTTATAAAGGGTTCCGAATACAGTGGCTTCGATGCTTCCCAATATGCTAGTGCCTGTTTGACGAAATCAGGTCCCAATATTGTAGAATTGAGTGCGCAGTGTCTTATATCATCCCTCTGGTGAAGGACTAAGGCGTCAATTGCTCCTTCGTCATGTGTGAGGATGCGGTTGTTCGGTCTCATTGATAGTCTAAAGGTTGATAGGCCCATTGCTCCTCCGACCTGTTGAAAAACTGTGAAGGATGTGTTATATTGTCCTCCCCGTCCGGCACGAACAAAGTTTGGACACAATTGTGCTGGTGCTAAGTCAGTTGAGTGGGTCGCTGGAGTCGATTTTAAGATGGGATTGTTTGGCACATGGAGATATTGATACATGGTTGAAGCATGTTGTTTGTCAGAACATGCAATGAATCCAAGTCCCTTAGTTTCGTCTCTGACAAGTGAGGGTTGTATGTTCCATATTAATGTCCTTTTCACAGACATCCAATCCGGTCTACAGCCTAGCAAGTATTTTCCATTAGCAGCAAATGGTGTAAATTTTGGTAATTTGTCGGCCAAGTAATGATGTAGTGGTATGATCTGAGCCTTTTCTACTAGTACATCATCGATAAATATACAGCAGCCTAATGGGCATCGCACATAGGGGAAACAATGTTGATCGACTATTTGCTTGATTTCGGACAAAGAACCTTTCGATGTAACTAGCTTAAATTCTATGAGGTCTGCAGTAATATCATTAACGACTGGCTGTTCGTGCCACAGGCGACGATAGGCAAGATTAATGTCCTCGTTAGCTATGCACCACATTGTTCGTATGGAATAAGGCAGAATAGGTAACAATATCTCTGGTGGACAGGCTACGTTTCCACTTAGAATGGACCAAATAACCGCTGGCCAGGCGCAAGCCCAAGATTTTTCTTTTGAAACATCTGTACTACGACTCAGATAGATGTAACACTGGTTACATACAAGGGGGTTGACTCCTGCTTGATCTGGCGCATCACCATATGCCCTCTGTACTGGTCGTGGTGGTGGTGCAGTGAATGTTAGTAGCTGGTCTTCAGTGGAGTTACGATGGCAGGTAGCACACACTTGGTCTGGGTCTTGATCCAGTGGCATTTCCTCGTCCATGCTGTTTTGAAGCTCCGCCTGTATTGTGCTGTCCATGTGCATCTCGAATTCCATATCTGAGTCCATGGTTGGTTGATATGGTGGTTGTTGTGCTGAAAGTATAATTTTAGAGTCTAATTGATCTGACTAATAAGTGTATGATTATGTTTTCAGAAGTACTATAGAAATAATTTCTGTTGTTAACTACTCGCCACTTTCTGTAGTAATGACGATGAAGGTCCTGTGAACTAAGTTTAATTCAGCTTGCTTAAAAGAATACCGCTACATATATTCGGTTTCTAAAAGGATTTGTTTATTTAATGATGAATCTGCAACAGTGTGTACTTGCCATGGTAACATGAGTCTATTAACATTTGCAACACTACGTATTCAATAGTTAAACTCAGGGTTTCCTCCATGAAGAATCACATGCAATGGAGGATTGTCACTAATGATTACTTTGTAGCGAATGTTTTGAACTGGTGTGTATGTATAATATTAAAGGAGAGGACGGCATGAAGAATGTGACTGAAGTTGTAAGTTTAATCTGCGGTTGTAAAAGATTAAAATATCAACGTGACTTAGGCGATGAAATATTTTGGTTAGTAATTATATGTGTAGCTAAAGTGAATTGATTTACTTACCATTCGTGATGGGGTATGAGCTCATATGGTTGAGCGGTCGCCTACTTCATTCCTCGTTGGTTGCATGCTGTATCTCGTGTACGCATTAGGTTGTTTGTCTGCAAAAGCAAGTAGCATTATATAGGCATTGTTTATGTTTGTGGACGAAGTCTGTCCCGATTAGTTGTTCGATTTTTGTATATCGTTTCATGTAACTTCTGTCATTCATTCCATGTCTAGTTATACTTTGATAATAACTATTGTTAGCCTGGTGTTATGTGGATTTATGTGTGTTTGATTCATTATGGCGTAAATTAGCGCGGTAACACTGAAGCGAATGTATTTTGTAAATGTTGTTGAAAGAGGTATCTGTCGTTATTAAAGTTGACTTACAATGTCATGTGTTGGTAAGTGGGTCTATCTTTTCCGGACCTCTAGGAGCTGAATTCCTCTTTGTGTAGTACATTTGATGCTACGATAGGGGTGTAATGTCCCTGTTACAATGAGCTGGCGCGGTGCAGTTCTTGCGGAGTGCTGTTGTCTGTAATACAATTAATGATGGTTGTATGAAAATTTACCGATTTATGTTGTTGTGATTGATCATTAGGATAGGGATGTTTAAAAGTAGTGATTGTCTGTTTGCACGAATGTGCATTTCGTTCACCAGTCAATTTTTCTATTATATATAATCGATTTTTTCTTTGGAATCAATATGGTACGTCACTGAAATATGTTACCTGGTTCTGTGGTTTTTCCAATACGTATTGTGTGGGCGCATGTGGTTCTATTTGGACGTTTCTGGCCGTGCTGGATCCTATTTGTACCATAATCGGGACATTCGGTTGTCACATATGGTTTTCTGTCCGGAGACAAGTCTGTAAATAAATAGGCATGAGTATGAGTGACTCGTGAATATGTGAATTTCCATTGCATTGGTATTGTATTATCTGATTTGATTTTATTTTTTGGCATTAATTTTGTTGAGGACTACTTCTCCCTTTATAGGCACGATTACAAAGCATCGTTAGCTCTGCACAACATTGTTTGTATATACTATGTAAGAATAGCTAAGAATATGTGTGGGTGATATATGGTTATATGACAATCTCTGAGTAAGTAAATGTAACATACATGGTAATATTGTTGTCTTATATAATTGTCTGTTGTAAAAGTATTGTTGCTAAGTACACGTTAATAATAATAGTTGTACTACACTGGATTATTTGATATTGCTCATGAATGTAAATCTGTGTCTGTTGTGTGCAGTTATCGATTACAGTATTAAGTTTGTGGTGCTCGACTAAATAATTGAAAGTAACCTTTTGTTTGCCATTTTTAATTCATTTTAATTCAACAATAATAAACTGTCTGTTACACGCATTGACTAATATCGTCAGTACTACTGCTATTATTAATTGGTACATCGACTGAAATCATTAATGTAATGTGTGTGTGTAAGTAAGTGAATCCTGTAAATGTGTGAGTCATATGTTTGCCTCCAAAATTATTGCAGGCGAGTAATATTGGTAGGGCAATTATATATAAGGGTCAGATTTTCATAAAATGTACAATTCCACTTCGCCGATCCTCTCAAATAACCCAAATTTCAGACGAAAATAAAGTTCAAATTAAAGTTCAACCTAAACAAACAGATTGCTAGAATCAATGCAATACCGAATATACTCGAATTTACCTAGTATTTATCGACATTGGAGCCTAACTTAGCAGAATTTACTCAACGTGTACAGCTGCCAATTGTACATTTTCATAAGGCCGTGTTTTCAATGTAAATTTTTGTCATTGCAGGTATGTGATTTTCCTACTACAAATGTGTAACCGGTATTCCGTGTAAACAATTATCCACAGAAAGAGTTACTTCAAATTAGCACAGATATCGTACTACTGAGAATAGTACCAAGTGAATCGCGGCAGACTCGCTATTCTGGACCGTTGTCGCCACCTAGTGGCTATTTTGTTTAGTTCGTGCGTGGTTTTGTTTCCTTTTGCAGTGTGTTCGAATTATTTCATGGACATAATTAGGCACGTAATGTGTTCTTGAAAATTCGCCCCGATATCATGCTACTAACAATAGTACCAAGTTTCTCCTGCCAGTTTAACTATAATGTACTGTTGTCGTCACCTAGTGGCTATATCTATTAGTTCGCGCGTGTTGTGATTTTATTAGCAGTGTGTAAGAAGATAGCGTAGTGACAAGTAATGTTTGACGAAAGGGTTATTTACTCTATGCTGGTGAACAATTATTAGAAACGCCAATAAAGTGTTGTAAACAATCAATATGTGAGAAAGCCCGATTGCGTACATGTTGGTATTTGACTTGTCGATGTTGGAGCTGCCCTCGACCTATGGTTTGGCTAATTGAAACGATGCCTATATGTGGTAACTGAATGAAAACAATACCCGACGTATTACATTCTTAAGTTAATTTCTGGAAGTGCCTTACCTGTTGTCAGTCCCTCGTTGGTCCTAAATTTCTTGAAGTAAAGGTGCAATACGATTACTGTGGTGGGGGATGGCGTGTGCCCTGCATCCTTGTTGTGGTGCCACCGCTTCGGTTTCGGTGGTTGTGTGTGTACGTTGTGGCGATACTATGCAAGTATCTAATGTTTTTTATCCATATGTGTCAATCTGGTAATGTCACAAATCACAATATCACAGTAAAGGTCCCTCAGTGGGCATCACAATATCACAGTAAAGGTCCCTCAGTGGGCAATGTCCTGGTTCTGTAATACTTCTGCGGTTCGATGAACTTGGTTATTAGTCCTATCTGAACTTATCCTGAGTGGGGACGCATGCGGTCATGGCTGTGGCTAGTTCGGGAGTCTGCAGGGTGGCCTGTGCGAGAGGACCGATTGTAGTTGTTGTTGTGGTAATCGTTGTCCATTCTGTGTTTCACTTGATCTATTTCCCCGAGTTCCGTCTTAGTAGGTTAGCTGGTTTTGTATTGGTTGTAGATGTTTCAATATTCCGTGTTTGTAAGTTCGTTACGGGCAAGCAGCGTGCGAGGCCAAGTTTGTTTAGGCTAGTCGAGCGAGCGTAGTAGCTGTGTTTCTATTAGTTGAGGAGTGTGAGTGACGCTGTATGTTACGCGGGCGGCGATTGGTCGGTTCTGTGCAGCCGAGCTCAAAAGCCGAACGTTTCCGAAGACGGCTTGTTCCCTTCGCTTATGTTTGTATGGTAAGATGGAAGGCCATGCCTGTTGTATAAATGCGTCGGGGAATCGCTGATTACTCGGTTGTGATACCAGAAAGACCTTGATATATTGGAGGTAATCGCAGTGTATATTAATTCTCTAGGCCTCAGTACCTTGTTTTGGTGGCTAGGAGGTCGGGAAATGTGATTTTGGGAGGATCGGCGGACCATCGGGTTCTCTACTGGTATTGTCGATAAGTAAGTGGGCGTGGCACATATATTCGGTAAATGCTTGAGGCATATGACTATGCCAGTTGACGCCGATCGGTCTAGTTCTCCCCATTCTTGGACACTTGCATTCGCCGGAGGAAATGATATGATTGTATCATGATTGGCGCAACTACCTTCTGTAATTTACCATCTTTGCAAATAAAAGAATTCTTCAAATCAAATCAAATAGGGTTTTTTTTGTTTTTTTTTGGTTCCTTTATTTATTCAGGTATAACCATAGTTAGTGACCATAACATTACATTTCTTTCTTTTTCCTGACAAAACAAAATCCAAGACTTGTGCAAGTCTAGCCTAGTTATGCCATCAATCATGTCTTCATGCCTACGACTCTCTCAATGTATTTCATGGGTCATGGCCCCAACATTTCGCTTCACCTGATCTGAGATCTTAATATTAAATAATCCAAATCTTTGATATTTTTCAAAGTGATTTATTCACAAGATCTCTTACGGGGAATGTGCTGATTTTTGTGGGGCTTAGCGCCTTACGTCATATAAATTCATGTAGGCCTACCAACATTTCAAGACAGTGTATAAAATATATCCCTGCGTTTTGAAGGTCATTATATGAGTATATTAATTACTTTACTCGTAATTGCCCTCAAAGAAATATTTCAAACCTTTTGTCAAACATAACAATATCAAACTTAAAATATAGAAATATATATTATCAATGTCCTACTGTTTACTATCATTGGAATCGGCTTGATCTCATCTTTTCAAATATGATGATATCTCAAAATCCAATTTTCGCGACATGTGACTCATATTCCTAAAACACATCACAAATACGTTTATAAATACTGTGCATGTGTTATGGGTTGGTGGGTGTGTCTCTATCAGAGCCGGTGCTTTTAGGAAACAGCGACAACAATCATTCAGGATGTCTTGAAACGACACCAAGCTATTTCAGCGCCTCTCTCTCGATATACGGGTTGCGATTATGAATAATGGACAACCCTCCTGCCTTTATAATAATATCGCATGCAGCGGGGATCGCAGTGCCTGCGATTTGTTACCCCACAAAGTAGCGCTGGCGATGCAGCCCGGGCATCCTTAACAGCAGTAAAGTATATCTAGGCCCAATGGCAGCGCGTACCCGTCACATTAGGTCCAATTAACTGAGTCAGATCTATTGTCTCTAGGGAATTAAAGTGGCAAAAACCTGGCTCTGTTCGGTAATTGTCAAACCTTTTTTTCCCCACTGGCTTTTACTTTATTTGAGGTAGGCTGGGATTACTCAGGAAGGCACACTTGGGTCAGATTTTCAGAAAATGTACAATTGGCAGCTGTACACATTTAGGAAATTCTGCTAAATTAGACTGAACAATGAAGAATACCGGGTATATCTGAGTATATTTCATATCGCATTTATTTAAAGTATCGGTTCTGTTATGTTACACTGCATTTTGAAGCTCATTTCTGTCTTAAATGTGGGTTATTTGAGAGGATTAGTGACGGCGAATTGTACATTTTCAGAGAATCTGACACACTTAATGTTTTTGTGTCTGTAAATCATTGGCAGAGTGAAGATAATGAAACGGTATGAGGGGATGTGTTCGTGTTCCTCATGAACCTTAAGTAGGTTAGAGGTTTTTAAATGTTATCTGAATGCCACCACTCCGATACACTCAAGCATGACATTCTTCTGTTATGCTACATTGTCTCCAATTACCAATATAATGTTGTCCTACGACTAGCCTACTTATGTTCCTCTAGAAAAAACACCTTTTTAAAAAGATGATAAAGCTTTGATGCCGTAATTGACAGATAGTTGAGCATATAGGCAAGGAATGGCGGTTACTAGAAGTCTCCGGATTAGAACGGTAACCGGAAGCGGAAAAGCGTGAGGTTTCAAAGCTATTGCAGCCTAATGAAAATGGTGAAATATTTGCCATGCTTATTTTCACAGCCGGGGTCTCATGATTTATACTGGGCACCGACGCTAGATGGCAGTGCTCACGGTAGGTTATCATAACTCAAAACGAGGCTGAATATGTATGACTATGATAAAGGTTCCCCGCTGCGTGTCCGAGCTGCAGAATGAACGAAGCTCCGCATAGAAATATCAAAGGAAAAACAAATGCATGAAGAAAAAAGGGGAGTTAAGCGATAAGGGTATCTCAGCTGGGACCGTAGCCTAGCCCCATGACAACGACCACTCTCATTTAAAAGTCGAATCATCTAGTACAACATGGGCTGTGTGTCTCTCCGTCACTCTCTCTCTCTCTCTCTGTTTTCCTTCTTGTATATGGGTATGTATATATACAACATGCCCAAAAAACTGGATGTTATCATATTATTTTGTGTTTAAGGGATTAGTGAAGTTTACTTCCATTCACTATTGATTTCAATGGGGGAAACTCATTGTGATACAAGTTTAGCTGAATAAATTTTTTCTTAGTTCAATGACCCCTTATTTTGTTTAATCGAGAGGGTAGAATAACATGTCGGCAATGTATATGCATATTATAAAGAAAATCTTATGATTCAATCATATGCTATCGGGGAAAATGCAGAAAATACCCGTTTTCCCATAGACTTCTATAGTGAACAGTAGTAAATTTCAGTGTTCCCTGAAATAAAAACTAATCCAATGACATATGTTTTTTGGGGGCATTTTGGGTTCGCCCAACCATGTTCTTTCTAAATCCAAAGTTTAACGTAAAATTCCATGATTCATTCATTTTTGTATTAAACACTGGTATTTACCTTTAAACCAATGGGGTCATGAAGTGGGAAGTTGCTAAAATGCGGCCTCGAATTGGGACACCGTTATTGCAAGAAACTATTGTTATTCGTGGCAGAGGGAGAATATTGAGGCGGCAGAAATATTGCAGGCTTTATTATGGGTCAGATTTTCAGAAAATGTACAATTCAACTTCGCTAATCTTCTTGAATAACCCACATTTCAGACAAAAATAAAGTTCAAAGTAGAGTTCAACCTAACCAGACAGATTGCTAGAATCAATGCAATGCCAAATATACTCGAATTTACCTAGTATTGACCAAATTGCAGCCAAATTTAGCAGAATTTACTTAATGTGTACAGCTGCCAATTGCACATTTTCTGAAATCTGATCCATATAAGATGTTTAACACATTAGGAGCAGTTCTTCTGTCCTGGATGAAAGACTTAAAGATGTTAACATTGACATCCTATAGCTTACCCTTGATGCAAATATAGGATTTCTTTAGGTGATTCCTTCTCAGAAAGTGAACGCTCCAAGTAAGATTCTCTTTGCATTGACTGCAAATGTGTATGTATGCACCTTTAATATGACAGTGTACCTTTGATAATATATTTACAGATGGGTACTTTCAAAAGGGAGTTATTTTATCACTTTGATACATTATATGGGATGTTTTTACTCAAGCTTTAATATGAAAGCTTTATGTTATAGATGTTCGATGGATGGCTGACATTGAGGACAGGAAGACACGAAACGAAATCCTATGTCCTGAAATCCGGTCTGGAATCGGCCATGTTTGGGTTGACATTTGCCAAATTGGGTCTTAAATACTAAACGGATTAGTCCACCGGCTAATCCTAGAATCCCCCGAATGATCGGGCACAGACACACACATCCCTGATTTCAAAAGCATAAACAAGTATAATAAGGCACTCTACATGGGTCAGATTTTCAGATAATGTACAATTCAACTTCGCCAATCTTCACAGATAACCCAAATTTCAGACGAAAATAAAGTTCAAAATACAGTTCAACCTACCCAAACAGATTGCTAGAATCAATCCAATGCCAAATATACTCGAATTTACCCAGTATTGACCAAATTGCCGCCTTATTTAGCATACGTTACTAAATGTGTACAGCTGCCAATTGTACATTTTCAGAAAATCTCACCCACATACATTATTGTTAGGATTCAAGATTAGAGAGGTTGATGAATATATTACATCATGAATCAAAAAACATGACATGATTGAGATAATAGCATTTTATTTCATATTGCTTTCTTTTTTATAAAAGGCAACGCCCCAAAACGCCCTTGAAGGATAGCGCGTATTTTCATTTAACTGTTAAATATCTATTGGCCTTAAATGAATAAAAAAAAACATATAACATGAAGCCCCTTGTAAGCAATGTGTATTGACAAGGGTAAAACGCCTCCTAGGGCAATTATAGTTCCCCAAGGTGCTATAGCCTTTTGAATAGCACAAAGTCGTCCCAAAATAGTCTGATGCATAATACATACCCCCTATACCCCTGCAATAAATACGTAGTTGGACAACAAAATGTTATACATAAACAAAATTGCCAGATAACAATTCCAACAATCGGTATTACATGTGGGCATAGCGAGCAAACAAATTTACATAGTTTTAATGTAATATGGGACTTGGAATTTTGTTTTTATTATACTTTTATGTAGATTGAATGATGCATGATGTAGGGACAAGATTTTGATCAAATTGGCGGCTGGAAATGCAGCTTTAATAAGAATTGAAACTAAAAATAATACAAATTATCCAGTAGAGATATTTAAAACAGTCCACTACCGCCGCGGTGGCCTACTTGGGAGAGCGTGGGACTCTCTCTCAGCAATGACGCCCTGCGAGCGGGAGGTCTGGGGTTCAATCCCAGGCCGGTGCCGAGTAGAGTGAGTTTTCATCCTGGGTCCCTCCCAAAGGTTTCTCACTTGAAAGGTATTCAGAAAATGTTCGAAATTCCAAATTCCAAATTCATGGTCCCCGACGTAAAGCTGTAATTGTAAAGGCCTACGGCCTATATCCACGAATAGTGGTGTGCCAGCGTCGTTAAACAAATGCCTTCCAGGCCATATATTATTACACAAACTGTAGCGCACATGGGTCAGATTTTCGGAAAATGTACAATTCACTTTCACCAATTCTCTGAAATAACCCAAATTTCTGACGAAAATAAAGTTCAAAGTACAGTTCAATCTAACAAAACAGATTGCTAGGATAAATGCAATGTCAAATATACTCGAATTTACCTAGTAGACTATTGACCAAATTACAACCTAATTTAGCAGGATTTACTAAATGTGTACAGCTGCCAATTGTACATTTTCTGAAAATCTGACCCACTGTATGCGTTCAATACTATTGTAAAACACAATACTGAAAGGAAATAAACACGAAATCATGGGAGAAAAACACGAAAAAAGAAAATTCCCAGCGTGGAAAATAAGGGACCGCCGCAGATTACACTACATACACAATGCCCAACATTAAACCAACCTAAGCTAAGAAGGCCTTCTAAGCCTCATGAATATTTAAACCCATCCTTCCTTGAGTCTTCGGGTTTCAAAGGCAAAAAGTGCTTCGCCTACCCGTTTGAGAATTCCCCTTTGGGACTGTTATACAAATTACAAATGAACGGTCCTATAGCATTCTCACTGTGTATACACACTCCGACCGCCTGTCCGCCTTCACGCGGCGGATTAACACATGTGCAATCACAACCACCTCGCCCTACTTTCTTAAGTAAAAGAGGCATTCATCTATCTGGCCTGACTTTTTGTGTCATACAGAAACAAATGAACACAGGGTGGTGGTCCATGGAGTCTTCTCTCCGTCAATAATGAAAAAATGATATGGGAACATTTAAAACTAGGGTGTGGTCGGTTAAATTGTGTTCTCGATTTAAGTAGTCCCGGGAAGTGTATTGGATCATCTAAAAAGGGGTTGAATACATTATTAAGCCTTGGATTTGATAGATGGGAATGTTAGTGTTAATAGGTTGGATTAAATGTGTATTCCCAGCAATTATGACATGAAGATATTACCAAGTTTACTCGTATTATGGGTGCATTGCACTATATACGATTCTTATACCTAATAGCACGATGGGGGACATTTGGGTCAGATTTTCAGAAAAGGTAGCCTACAATTCACCATCACCAATCCTCTCAAATAACCCTAATTTCAGAGAGAATTCACGTTCAAAATACAATTTACACAATGAAAGAGACATCTTTTATCAACGCTACGCCAGAGATACTCTGATATACCCATTATTTATAATTTTTCAGTCTAATTTAGCAGTCTAATTTTGTAGAGCTGACAATCGTACCTTTTCTGAAAATCTGACCCATTTATGAAGACCTAAAGCAAAACCAACCGAACAAAATAGTCCAAGATTTGGGCTAAATGATTTTCAGCCGGTAAAACTTAGTGAGTGACTTACAAGTGTTAACTGAGAATGCAGCCATACCAACAAGCAAGGAGGATGAGGAAGCCTGTGCGATGCTACCAGCCCAAGCAAACGCTTAGTTAAGTGAATGATCCCTCACTTTTATGGTAGGAATTTGTGGGTTTACATCAGAGGTTAATCCCCACGGAGGGGTGGAGATGGTTTGGAATCTGGGACAGCTTGAGAAAATCTTCTTTCTTGGATATGCGGGGGGAGGGGGGGGGGGGCTGAGAGGGAATTAAATCGGCTGTATGGGCTCATATTCTTTCTTAATAGGGGATTTGCATAGCCGCCATTTTGAATCTTGATTCGCATGGAATTATTGGCCTAGTCTAAAATCTGCAGGAAACAGCATAGACTATTTATCATTGCTGCAATGTCAATATCCATGTATTATACATGTTCCCATTAAACAAGATTCCATCTTTCCGTCATACATTTGGCTAACATAGATCATACAAGCTATGATATTGGTGAAAACATTCCTGCAATTTCGATAAAAATGTTGCCAAAATATGTCAGATTTCAATAGAATCCATCCCATGATGCACTGTAAGAGACATGCACAGTGGCACATGCAATTCCCCTATTCGTCCAAGAGCCCTCTAATTAAATTGATTTATTTGTCAGAAAGGTACAGCTTTTTACTATTTCATCAGCATTTATTGAACAGAGGATTATTCATAATCGTTCTAAGATTTTAGAAAGGATTTTAGCTAGGATTGACATACATGTATAGAAGAGAAATGAACGTCTCATATGTTTCATATGTTAAATATTTTAAAGATATATTGTATGTTTGTTACTGGAGTATATCTGAAATATTAGCCAATACGTAGACATAGGAGAAACATAAATAAATGTTTATTAAATAAAATAGAATAATATCATAGATCAGATCAATTGGAGTCCATCAAACCAACCAGCTAAGGTCATCTAAGCTAACAATTTTCTCTCCGTTTACTTATATTATGATAAATAAAGGCGAATCAATCTCGCTATGCAGAACACACTTAATAACTCACAAAAAAACCAGATAAAAGTAGATAAAAGAGTGACCTCTGCCATACACACAGACATATACATATACATCTATAGGTACATGCTCTATCATAACGACCGTTTTCTGTCTTGATGATGGCTATAATATTCATCTATAATCATATTTGTGGTGTTTTAGGAAAATGAGTCACGAGTCACGGAAATTTGATTTTGAGATATTATCATATTTAAAAAGATGAGATCAAGCAGATTCCAATGGTTCCAAAAGAAAAATACATACAAAATAGATTCCAATGGTAGTAAACAATAGGACATCCAAATAGTGTTTCTATATTTTAATTTTGATATCTTTATTTTTGAAAACAAAAGTAATTATTATTTTTGGGTGGATAATTACTAATAAAGTACCTAAATATACTCCATAAGATCACCTTAGAAATGCATAGATATATTTGATACATTGCCTTGGAATTCTGTACATGTATTATTGTTACTAGCAGCATTAAGCAACCCAAACATTAGAATATTTCAAAAGAAAGATATCTTATGAATAAATCACTTTGAAAAATATCCAATTTGCGACTTATTACCCAAAGATTAGAATATTCCAACAAAGATATCTTATGAATAAATCACTTTGAAAAATATCCATTTTGCGACCTGGGTCAAATTTTCAGAAAATGTACAATTGGCAGCTGTATGCATTTAGTAAATTATGCTAAATTAGGCTGCAATTTGGTCGATACTAGGTAAATTCGAGTATATTCGGCATTGCATTGACTCTAGCAATCTGTTTGGATAGGTGGAACTGTATTTTGAACTTCATTTTCGTCTGAAATTCGGATTATTTCAGAGAGTTTGTGAAAGAGAATTGTACATTTTCTGAAAATCTGACCCACCTATTGCTATTGCCTGAGGTTACCTGGATCCCCTTTAAACATAGCAAGCATCCCCTGCAATCTACTGCTGTCGGTGTGGCACTGTTGGTGCTGTGGTGGTGTCGTGTCTGTAAGCTGGGTCTAACAGAGGATTATGATACAGCCTTATGGGTGCTTAGCGTCACAGCACCGGGCCAGTGTTGCACTGATTACATAGGCTTGCTTCAACCCCCTTCTACATGCACTTACTGGCTTCACTCGGGATTTATTTCCGAGGTCAATGATCGGATTTAGGCTGTGTGAAAAATAAGCAAAATCATTTGGAATTCTTTTTATGGGAGATATACACAGATATATATTTATTATTATAGACAATATATATGTAGGAAATATGTAATTTCACTATTGTGTATATCTTGCTTATATATTCCTTTATATATGTTTATACGGTTAATTTCTGTAACTTATATGTTAGTGCAGGGTATAAATATGATGTGTTACAGAGAAATGAGTCACAAGTCGCAAAAAATGGATTTTGAGATATCATCATATTTGAAAAGATGAGTTCAGGCGGATTCTAATGATGGTAATTATTAAAAACGTCTAAGAAGTGTTTGTATAGTTGGATATTTTTATATTTGAAAAAAAGTTTGCAATATATTTGTGGACAATTACTAGTAAAGTAATTAAATGTACTGCATATAGGAAGACCTTCTAAACGCAAGGATATACTTAATACACTGTATTGAAATTTGGTACGTGTTTCATATGACAAACCAAAGTACCAAACCCACCAAAAAATCTGAAGATTCCAACAAAGAGAGTTTTTGAATAAGTCACTTTGAAAAGTAACATTTTTGCGGCTTGTGACTCCTTTCCTTTATCACATCACATAACAGGGTCGGTTTTCAGAAAATGTACAATTCGCCTTCACCAATGTTCAGAAATAACCCAGATTTCAGACGAAAATAAAGTTCAAAATACAGTTCAACTTAACCAAACAGATTGCTAGTATCAATGCAATGCCAAATATACTCGAATTTACCAAGTATTGACCAAATTGCAGCCTAATTTAACAGAATTTAGTAAAGGTGTACAGCTGCCAATTGTACATTATATGAAAATCTGACCCTAGTGCTGGTGGTAAACACAGGGGTTTGCCGTATAACCAGATATACCCAGTGGCCTATCTACCCACCATTGTTCAGCCTAATTTAGCAAAACTTATAAATGTGTAGAGCTGCCGATTGTACACTTCCAGGCGCCCTGGCCCACATATCTAATCCTTATATACTAAAAGCCCTAATGAGATCCCATGAGAATCATCTGGGAGAGGCATGGATAATCATGACAAATATGTCAGCCGTAGAGTGTTCACTTATTTGTCTATTTAAATGTGTATACTGGAAAACATGGTTCATAAAAGGGACCGTTCTCTGGTCAACGCATCAAAAGAGACAATCAAGAAAAAGAGTGAGTGAGTGAGATTGGTTGCTTTACGCCCATATCAACACATTTCATATGGTTATATCAAGGGCTTCAAAACACAGTTTAACATAACAAAACAGATACTATACACCAATGCGACACCAAATATAGTCAGATTTATCCGGTATTCATCATTTTTCAGCCTAATTTAGCAAAATTTACTAAGTGTATTAAGTTGCCAATTGTCAATAAAAATGTTCATCATCAATTCTTAATGCGAATGGTCATGTGATACATGTTGTGCAACCGGTTCTAAATGAGTTAATTCACCCTAACCTCTTGACCAATTTACTTTTCATTTTTACTTTTGTTATTTTTCGAATTTCCAAATATCGAATGGAAAAAGCTAATTGCAGATTTGGTCATGGAATCAGGGATCTGTCCGTTCTGTCTCAATAATCCACATTTTTTTCTCACAGTTTAAAAAAAGCGTAAGGTAAAACACGATTGGGTGAAGGTTCCTTGAATAGGGGATTTGCATAGCCGCCATTTTGAATCTTGATTCGCACTGAATTATGGGACTAATGGTACAGTGTAAACTCTATAGAAAACATGCCCTGTTCAGCATGGAATATTTATCAATGCTCTAATGTCAATATCTATATGTTATACATGTTTCCATAACACAAGTCTCAATCTTTCCCATTATGCATTTGGTTTTCATAACTCATTTAAACAAACTCTAATATTGGTGAAAACATTCTTGCAATTTTCGATAAAAATTTCCCAAATAATTGTATGTCAGATTTCAACAGAAAGCATCCCAGGATGCACTGCAGTAGACATGCGCAGTGGCACATGCAAGTCCCCTATTGGTGCTGCCAGTTCACAGAGATCGAAGGTGACTTAGAGGAGTTACTGGGAACTGTGACTGCCAGAATTAGTTTGGCACAGTAAAACACACACTGCTTCATTGTAAAAAAAAATTGAAAAATAACTTTTTCCTAAAAATCTCTATATACATACCTAACATATTGCTTTACCTTACAAGCAATAAAAAACGGGGGTCAGCAGCTTTTTAGTAAAGTTATTCGTCTGACTTTGCTTCACGATGAGTTAAAAACAGGAATATTGAAGATTTTCAAAGCTAAATGATATAATTCAAAATATGTTGATACCCTGTTCTTTCATGCATGAGGGCAATCCTGTATAATAGTTATGTTTAGAGGAATTGTCAACAGAAATATGTTATTCATCTGTCTGCAATCTTGGAAAAACGGAGAAAATATCGATTTTCCCCACAGACTTCAATACTAAAGTTTGGTGGTCCTTTAAATGAAAAAAAAAATTGGTGAGATCCATTTCTTTTTGCTTTTTGTTATCACTCAACCATGTTTTTTCTCAAGACAAAGTTTGGAAAAAATAATTGTGACTCCTTATTTTTCCTGCATTATAATTACTCCCGCCTGCAGCAGGGCTTATGGCAGTGGTTTATTTCTTTAAATCTTCATTCTGAGCTATTACAACAATAGTATGATACCAAGTTCACTCCATGTTTGAGATATTGGACTGAAGTCATCAATATCTTGCTGTTAAATATGTTTTTAAATCGATGATTTCAAGTCGAATCAGACGAGAGGAAACACATGCCAATGAGCGATAATAGGTGAAACCACTGCATCAAATAACTTAGGTCACCGGAAATAAAGATATATGGGTCAGATCTTTAGAAAATGTACAATTCGCCTTCACTAGTTCTCTCAAATAACCAACATTTAAGACAAAAATGCGCTTCAAAATGCAGTTTAGCGCAGCAAAACATATTTTGAAACCACCCAAAACTAAATACACTCAGATATATGTGGTATTCGTCGTTTTTCAGCCTAATTTAGCAGAGTTTACTAAATGTGCAGAGCTGCCAATTGTACATCTTCTGACGATCTGACCCGTATGGGCATTTTGAAGATCTGTTGAAAAAGGAACAGGCATATGTCTCAAAAGTATTGTGGCCAAATGACTCTCACATGGTTAGGAAAATAGAAGGAATGAAGATCCTTAGGTCTTAATTGATGTTAACTGAGAATGAAGCTTGAAAATGAAAACACAGAGTTAAGTTAGCTTGTAGAAGCATTCAGGACGGTACGGAAAATCCCAAATCCCAGCCCTTTTATGACTTCCCTATTAATCAATACCTATAGACATCTATCGCCAATGATGGCAAAACCCTAGAATCTGTATGCAGACACCTTTTATGAATTGTGTTATATAAGGGTCATATTTCCAGAAAATGTACAATTGGCAGCTGTACACATTTATTAAAATATGCTAGAATAGGCTGCAATTTGGCCAAAACTAGGTAAATTCAAGTATATTGAGCATTGCATTGACTCTAGCAATCTAGTTGGTTAGGTTAAAATGTATTTTGAAGTTTATTTTTGTCTGAAATGTGGGTTATTTGAGAATATTGGCGAAGTTTAATTGTACAGATTCTGAAAATCTGACCCATATAGTTCAACCTAGATCAATTTGATTTTTGGAAGCATTTTTTATCTCATCACCTGTAATGAAATTACTAAAACGTGAATAAAATGTGTAGTTCTAAATGTGTTGGATGCACCTATAACACCCTAAAAGGATTACACAGAGTGATATGTGCGGGCTTCCCTCCTTCCCCATCCATATCAAAATGGCTGCCTGGTAGAAACCCTTGTAAAGGTCAGTTTTGTGAGTCGCTCATATATAGTTACAAACTTAACACTTGAGGGGGCTTGGTAAAATGTCCACTTGCTTAAAACATGAACTCTACTGATAAAACCTACCTCATCCTAGGTTATGAATATTTATGGATATTCCAGTATTTATAAATATTCCAGTATTTGTAGATATTTAATGCATCTAGGTGTCAACTTTAAGCAGGAATATTGTGAACATTTCAGATACTATAGATTATATAATGTCTCCATATTAGTCTATGTGCATATGCTAAATTAAACATATCATATCAAACGTTTAAATGGTTAAATTCATAGTCTATAGTAATTTTTGTTTTGAATATCAGACATCGTTTATGCAGACCCCGGACACACTCTTGCCTGATAAACATAACATAAATGATGTTCATAGTCCGCGAAAGGCCATGAAAAGATACAAATATAAAAAAGAATCCTATGACCATAAAAGCCTTGCTGTTATCGTGAATTACACAACTCGGCCTCCCAAACTCTTAGACTGGACTGGCCTTATCAAATGCATACATATTGCCATATCCATTCAATGTAACGAGCAATATACGGCCGAAATGAGGTACTCATTCTACATATCTACCATATTCTGAGTTCAAATGGGTAATGGTCATATCTGCAGTAACAGTATATGCAATCTCCATGACTTGTATGTATACTGAAATAAACATTTAGATATGAAGGTGAACATAGAGGATATCCAGGAGGATGGACCGACTCTGTAGGCAAACTCTTGTTGTCACTAGATTCCTGTTCTCAGCTGCTTGTTATAAATATAATTGTGAATATATTTCTGTACCAATTAATCTTTAAATCAGGTCTCTCCACCATATTGTAATACCATGGTGCGTATGGTGTAACTTAAATAAAAGTACTATTCCCTAGGGAATAATATGTGATCCGTTTTAGGAAAATGAGTCATAAGTCGCTAAATATTGATTTTGAGATATCACCATATTTAAAAAGAGGAGATCAACCCGATTCCAATGAATGCAAACATTAAGGACATCTAATAAGTAGTTTTATCTTTTTAGTTAGATATTTTTAGGTAAAAGGTTTGCAATATTTCTGGCGGATAATTATCAGTAAAGTAGCTAAATGATCTAAGAACGTACTGATATGATTAATACACATGCAGTTTTGAACTTTGAAACATGTATTCATACAACCACAAGGACTAGACACTCCAAAAATGAAAATATTCCAACAAAGAGATCTTGTAAGTAAACGACTTTGAAAAACACCAATTTTGCGACTTGTGACTCATTCTGTTGAAACACATCACGTATGTACTGTATATTGAATACAAATCGTTGGAGCTGTGGATAAGAGATGTTAGATAGATGTGAACACAAGGCCAGTTAGTTGTTAAGTGATCTTTTACTATCATAAGACAGGTACATTGTAAATGGGTTGCAGGCTTTTATAGATCACCTATACAAGCCATGATATTGGTGAAAACATTCTTGCAATTTTTGATACAAATCTTGCCAAATATTCGTATGTCAGATTTCAACAGAATCCATCCCATGATGCACTGTAACATACATGCGCCGTGGAACATGCAAATCCCCTATTGATACAACGTCCTCTCTTATTATTATTAATATAAGATTTTATTTCCATAGCTCTCTCCATATCAAGATTCCATAGCTCTTCCATAGCTCTCTCTCTCTCTCTCACTCCCACGCTCCTGAAAGACAACAAAAAACACTCGTATCTGGCAACCATTATTATCATTCAATACTTGAATTTCATTACCACTAGTATTATATTCGACCGCCAATTGCAAATTGCAGGCAGAGTTGCATGTCTGAAATGATGGACATTGGTTGGGAGGGAAGAGATGACTCAATTGCTCTCTCGATCAAAATCGTCATTATTCGGCATATAACATCCGACAGGATAGTAATACCATGAAATGGACATCGATCATAATCCATTACGAGCTTTGATGAGACAGATATATACCTGTGTTAGGACATAACCCCGCCTGGCAGAAACCATCTAGTGCAAAACCCCACAAAGGATTAATAGGGGATTTGCATGTCTCACTGCGCATGCCAAATACAATGCATCCTGGGATGGATTTTGTTGAAATCTGAAATACAAATTTAACATTTTCATCGAAAACTGCCGGAATGCTGTCACCAATATCATAGCTTGTGTAAATGATCTATAAAAACCAGATGCATGATGGGAAAGATGAAGACTTGTGATATGGGAACCTGTATAATACTTATATATTGACATTAGAGCACAGATTAATATTCCATGCTGAACATAACATGTTTTTTTGTAGATTTTAAACCGTACCATTAGTCCTATAATTCCATGCGAATCATGATTCAAAATGGCGGCTATGCAACACCCCTATTACTATGCATAGTTTGTAGTTATAGTTTTACAACGCACACATTTTCATTTTCTCCCTCATAAACAATATTTTAAATATCTTGTTATTTTCGCATCCCTTTATTTAGATAAGATATTATAACAATGTTCATCTAAATGAACACCACTCTTCACCTTGTAAATTTAGTCTTAACCTCAACGATAAGATCTGGATATATATAATATATCCTGTATTAAAAAGTGCGAAAAGGCATGAAAACCCATGAAAGGGGATTGAGTGAGATTGCTTTACGCCCTTATCAACACATTGAAAGGTTATATCAAGGGCGGGACAGCTGGGGGAGAGGGAGGCAGTTTATGACCATACCCAGGAATTAGAGATAGAGAAGAAGGGAAAGAGAGACAGAGAAAAAGAGACAGAAAGGCATTTTATGATCGTACCCAGGACCATTGAAAACGCTATAATTAACTATGTATTTTTTGCTATGTCTGTATTACGTTTTAGGACATTGCCAATAATAACAGAACAATTAACCCCAACCCTAACCCTAAGCTCGGCGGGGTTTTGTCCTAGATGGGTGCTGTCCAGTTGGTTTTCTGCCAGGCAGGGTATTGCCCGAACGCCATATTCACCCAGCTACATCATAAATTCACACTTCAGTTTATATATTCCAATAATGATTTCACATTTTCCGATATTCCAGCAGTCCTATTGCAGTCTTAGATTTGCTTTTTGATTCAAGATAAAGATCCATCGCTGGTACTACGTGACATGTTGGTTCCTTCCCTACAGGATCACAGGCAATGATGGATGCTGCTTCACAGCTGGTGTGCAGAGAGCAGATGATGTATGTACTTCCCTACAACATTTGTATGGGGCGAGCTGCTCCCATATATATCCCAGGTCACTGACCCGGGGGCCGGTTCATAACAATTCCATATTTAGAAACTTCCTTGCTTGGTTATTTTCCCTCGCCGTTGATAATCGTAATGACTGTTTAGGAAAAGATTGCTATATACGGGTCAAATCTTAGAGAAAGATTAGTGGTTTAAGGGTGGTCTTTACTGGCTGGAGTAAGCTCTGCGGTAAGCCTTGTGATGGTTTGTGCTGGTCCTCGCCACTCCTCACCAGACAGCACCATCGCAAGGCTTACCGCAGAGCTTACCGCAGAGCTTACCGCAGCCAGTGGAGACCACCCTTAACGCTTCTGTTAATGAAAAAAGAAATGATGATAACGTGTTCCTTTCTATTAGACAAGAGATCTGCTTGCTCCAAATTGTTCATTAAATTATATTTAAACAAAATCCTTTTTTTAAAGAAAACCACTGCCACATAAAAAGACCCACCCTGGCCACTTTTAAGCCGAAAGATCTATATCACAACCAACTTATGGGTCAGATCTTCAGAAAATATACAATTGGCAGCTGTATACATTTAGTAAATTCTGCTAAAACTAGGCGGCAATTTGACCAATACTAGGCACATTCCAGTATATTTGGCATTGCAGTGATTCTAGCAATCTATTCGGTTCGGTTGAGCTGTCTTTTGAACTTTATTTCCGTCTTAACTTTGGGTAATTTGAGGAGTTTGGTGAAAGTGAATTGTACATTTTCTGCTGACTTCACCCTTATACATCTAAATCCAACCCTTGAATGCAACTGGGGGCAATAAACCTCGTACCGTGGCTCAGAATCCCAGCCAAGGTGAGAACCCAATCTCTCCCCAATGTGTTATACTGGGTGTAAAAATGAATCCGTGGATTCCTGCAGGCTGGCAGCTTGGTGTAAGTATCATAATTGCTTTTCTGACCCACATTAGCCAAATAGGGGATTTGTATAGGACATGTGCTCCATTTGCCTGTATAAATGCTATGGATCTACTTGGGTCAGATTTTCAGAAAATGTACAATTGGCAGCTGTACACATTTAGTAAACTCTGCTAAATTAGGCGGCAATTTGGTCAATACTAGGTAAATTTGAGTGCATGCGGCGTTGCATTGATTCTAGCAATCTGGTTTGGTTGGGTTGAACTGTTTTTTGAACTTTATTTTCGTCTGAAATTTGAGTTATTTGAGAAGATTGGTCAAGATGAATTGTACATTTTTCGAAAATCTGACCAACTTTAATTTCGGTATATTAATACGTGATCATGTCAAGTTGTGAGAAACTAAAGGCAAATTGCCCAGAGATTCGGTGTTCTAGTAGTCGGAAGGATGGTGGGCGGCTTAATCGGGTCGGTAATCCAGTCCAATAGAATGCAATTCTTTACAATGTATTCCCTATATATATATGCCTATGCCTATGCCTATGCCTATGCCTATGCCTATGCCATCTATCTTACTACTGGGTGCTCAACCATTCCCCATCCTGATCATGCATTTTCTATTCAGACTTACAAAGCACTATTTATAAAAGGAATGTACTTTCTGTTTAAAAATTCCTCCTAAAAATCCAATTATACTTAAATTTTGATTACAAATAATGGCTAACCGTTAGTTGATATTCGTTTGATGCCAGATATTACTGTAGTAATTAATGTACCTAAAGACAAGGCAGTGGTACGGGGGGACAATACAGTGGCACTTGCAAATGTCTCATTACATGTACCCGACTCATGTTTTATTCTTAATAATGTATCCCCTGGGTTCGATTTAACCCATCAACCAGGAACATTACATACATGTGATCGCTTATTCCCTGAATGGGTTGGGCTGCCAATTTGTTACACCCGCGTATTATAGAATATGAGATTTAGGTAAGAATGAATGTATGTATCAGTACATGTATGTAACTTTAGGTTAACTGTGATACTAGGACTAGGACTTTCTTGCAAAATAATTACCAATGTTTTCAGCTATCAGAAATTGTAGAGTTATATACATATTTGAATTAATGTCCTGTATTTGAAAGGAAAAGTATCTTAGCAAGGAATATTTTTCGGAAATAATTTTTGTGCAGCAGCCCCCAGTTTCTTTCCCAATGCTTACATAGTAGTTTGTGCCCAATTAAATCGACCTGTATTCTCTGTTATTATGACAAAGACAGTCGTATACTAGTTATAGAACTGAATTCATCAATATTCTGCTGCTGTTATGTTTATACAAAAATTAGAAGTAGATTTGATCAAGCGAAAACTGCCGCGATAATAGGTGAAGTCATCACAGGAAAGGATTCGGGTGGGTCCTCCAAATACAAATTAGGAAGTTTTAGAAGTCCTATAGCAAAAGCAACCAGACAGAATCCTCTAAAGTTTTGGTCAAATGATTTTTAGCTTGGTTGGAAAAGAATGGAAGAAAATATTCAGTTTTCTACCGACGTTAACTGAAAGTGCAGCTTTTAGTCGCAAAAAAATGGATTGAACTCTCTTAGATTGACCTTCAAAGCCTAGAAACATATTTAGAAATAGATACAGTCTTGGAATTTCGTACATCTATTGGTAAGACCAAGAGCGATAAACGCCCCAAAAAGCAAACATCGCAACTATGAGTTCTTGTGAAACAAAATTTGAAACATATCTTCTTTTTTTTTTCATTCTGGAGTGTCCGTTTATTGATGGTGGATATCACATCAACAGTAATTAACGGTAAGTGCCCGACTCACCCCAGGGCAGGCCTTGAATCTTTTTTGCAACCTCCCACAAGTCTAAACAATGTGAAATTGTTGATTGGTATTTTAATGGTAAAGACATTCTAAACTGTGTGAATATCATTAATATGTATCAACAGAATTGATGTGATATATTTTTAGCACTTTGTTTAAATATTAGATTTCATTTGACTTTTACTTGCTTGAGAATTTACGTAAAATGTATTTGATAAAATCAGGCTATACTGGGAAAACTTGTACTCAATGTATGGAAATGTGTATGACCTGAATACAATATTTTCAGAATCAAAATAAAAAACCATTCCCACAACCTCGCACACATCCCAATTTTAATCTAATATATTGATTTTTTATTAATGATGAAGGCCAGCGAGGCCCAAAGTGCGAGTAATAAGTTGAGAACCTAAAAATCAAATTAGGCCCCAATTATAGAGCTTCACTAGAAGCCATAGAAGACTATCCTCATTTTAATGTCTTTCACTATAATTACATCAACACATAAACTTACTTTTCTTTTCTTGCTTTCGGGTTTGATGGAAGTCTTGCTGTGTATTGCTATCATTTAAAGCTGCATTCTCAGTTAACATAAATATAAATATATATAAATGAGTCACGAAGGCAGGAGGGCTTCTCAGGATTTTATTAACCTGACGAGTAGGCTCATTAAGCCCCAAGAGAAAACTCAAGCAGAATACAAAGAAAAAATTTTTTACGTCCACTCAGTGCGACGACCTGGCTGTTTCTGGCTGTCGGTTGAAGGTTGCCACTAGCAACGGGACAACAGAGAGATTCAGGCAGCAGTACACAATATTTATACGTACATTTATCAAACATAAATATCACACATAAATATATATAAATGAGTCACGAAGGCAGGAGGGCTTCTCAGGATTTTATTAACCTGACGAGTAGGCTCATTAAGCCCAAGCCCAAGAGAGAGAAGTTTGTTTTTTTTTTTAGTCATTGTTTTATCAAAATCTTGAAAGAGCTGAAGCAATTTTTCGATCAAGATCAAGTTTGTAGGTGGTGGTAGTGTTCAAGTAAATTAAAACAGCTAGGCTTTGCCAGTCGCCAGCCATTTTAATATCACATAAATTGAGGCCAGACATATGCATGAAAGAAGCCGAGCCACGTCTAAGGCTATGAAGCCCAATATCCTTCAAAATACCCGCAGAAACCGACCACTCCTTGAGCTTTTTCAAAGCAAAATCATATTGAATGGGCGTGTCAGCATCATAGGATATCAACGGAGACGAGCTGTCCACAGACGGGTGGCTGAGAAACCAGTCACGCAGTTGAGAAGCTATACACAGGTCATTATTGGTGAAAGAAATCGGAATTTCCAGTGTTCTTGTCGAGTATTGGTTAGTTTTGGACGAGGGAACAGTCAGTAGAAACCCCCATTCCTGCCATTTTATATCCGATTTAGACAAGAGATGATCGTTGAAGCTCGAAGAAAAGACATGACACTTTCTCAACAGGGTACGAAAGCATAGCAATAGACCCAGCCAAGTCGCCAGTTCCTTTGAAGAAGATTTGTCAACCTTTTTGTAAATCAGTAGAAGATCCTCAGGAAACAAGGGGTCCTTCGATGACTTTTTATCACCCAGTAAACGTTTAAGACCCATCAAGGTCAGCTTCAGGTGAAAATCAGATCGTAAAGCCAGGTTCCCTTCTAGTTTGGCCAGGTGATTAATCGCTGATGTATAATTCTCCATAGATGAATATGAGAGAGATCCCACACACCAAACCAGAAACCTGCACACATTCTCTGCAGAAATAGGATGAGGCTTAATATGATGAAGTTTACAGAAGGAATAATACTTTCTCCATTGAGATGCCCGGACCGACTGAGTGCTGGCTGCTAGGGCATTTTTTTGTACGGCCTCCACCCTATCGTCCAATGCAGAAAGATCTGTAATTTAAATCAGAGCAGGATCAAGAAAACAATTATGTCGATCACACAACCAGAATAAATTCCGGACAAGGTTTGCACAAAATTCGTCTGGGGCTCTTTCTTTGGATAGGCAACGAACAAGTTTCTTGTCATGGGTGAGGATGAGAATACCAGAGTTCTTGTAAACGTGCAACCAATGCTGCAGAACCACGGACAGAGCCATAAGGGCCTTAAATGTCCGGGTATATGCCATCTCATGATTCAGATAGATGACAGAAAAATCTCGATAATGGGAGTAGCTAGTCATTTCCTCCAGAGTTGTGTCGCCAGGTTGAAATACCCCACTGTAGGACTGAGATTTGTAGGCAGCAACAAACGAATTATTCTCACAAACTAGTATTATTGCTTCACTCAGGTCAGACTTCAACGACAGATCCCTAGTACCATTAAAATCGACCATAGCAGCTCGCCACCATGATAAATCGTTGTGAAAGGATATCTGTAGTCGTACACGACGGCGATGACATAAGGGTTTGAGTAGTTCGATGACGAAATGGCAATACAAACGACCACCCTTGATCACCTTGGCACAATGATTCAGTATGCCAGCCAGTCTTCTTATCTGTTTCCTTGAGCCATATTTCTTCCCATCAAAGAAATCCAATTCTTTTTTCAATTTGTTCACTTTGTCATCCGGGAGACTGAGAGACATTCGTTGACTATCAATGATCACACCAAGATATCTGTTTTGACGACATGGATGGGTCACTTTGTCCCAAGCAACATAGAAACCAAGTTCACCCAGCAATTTAATCAAAAATAACTGGGCTTGCAGACACTTTTCAAAGGTGGGACCACATAGAAGAAAGTCGTCTAGATAAGAATAACAGACGAATCCTTCTCTTCTCATGATCCTTGTCACAGCATCAGTGATTCTGGCGAAACAACTAGGGGCAGAACGAGCACCAAAACACATGAAGTTATCAACTAAGTAATTATTGGCGCTCATTTTTTTCCATTTCAGGCCAAAATGGGTTCTGTTAGAGGGATGAATCATCACAGAACGATAAGCAGCACGTATGTCGATGGTACACATGAATGAGTCACGTTGAAGATTTGCAACTATCTCATCCATAGTGACAAATGCAAAAGTAGAGCATACTTCAGAAACATAACAATTCACTGAAGTCTCTCGTGGGCGACTGCAATCGGTGATCGGACGAATACCGCCATTGGGTTTCTGTATGACACCCATGGCGTGAACACAGTGTGGCCTAAAACCGACAAAAGATAACTTCCCTGAGTCCACCTCCTTGGATATCAATTTGTCAAGCTTGGTGTCATTATCCTCGTAAAAGCATGAAGAGTAGTTTGACATTTCATATGAAGCAATCGGAGAATTCTTGTCAACCAGACGGAAACCATTCCATACGCCGTCTAGTAGCCAGTGAGAATCCTCGTCTAGGCGGCCATCGTTACCAACCAACCACGAAGCCCAGCCCTTCGGACGAAATTGACGCATAACACCGTCCACATAGCCGTGAGATTCCTCAGATGAGCAACGATTAAATAAATCGGGCAGATAAACATCTGTGATCACTTCATTTGAGGCAGTAGAGGGTAAACCGAAGAAAAACTGAGAATCATTACATGTCGAAGCTGGCAAATTCGGAACATGGCCGCCATCTTGGCATCAGATCTTACCCGGGGGAGAAGAGAGCTCACCACTTCCGCCCGCATTTCCTGTGACAACATCCGGTGTAGCGTGCTCGCGGAGCCATTTAAGTTGAATATCACAAGTTTTGGAACGATGGGAGCCACTACAAAGACCACAAATTCCATGTCGATACCTGCAATTGTAGCAGTCTCTCCCATCGTTCCATTTCCAGCAAGCTTCACGGACCCAACTAGTGTGATAATCGTAATGAGGTGATAACGGCTTAGAGCTATCCTTCGACGAATGAAACTTGGAAGAAGATGGCGACGGTGATGAGCGATAAAACATGCTCCTCATGTTCTCAGGACATAAGTACATGCAGTCTGCTTCGGTGTCCACATGCGGCCAGTCATCCAGTGAGCCCGAGAGAACCTTCGTAGTAACACAACGCTCATAATCCATGATAGCAGAGTCCAAATATCTTTCTTTAGCAGCTTTGAACGATATATAGCGAAGATGGCCAAGGTAGCCGTCAATGGGGGACCCACTGTCGACTAAATCTTGAAGCACCCGTACACAGCCATGTATCATGTTCCGATAAGAGAGATCCCGATAAGATTTCATGTCAGGAAAATAAGATTCTGGGCGACAGTTACCTGGGCTAGCAGACGCTGTAGTACGATTGAAGGGGTTGAGCGATGAATGATTCAACGAATGGCCGGATTTCCCGCCACCAGACCCGGTAGGAGAAATGGACAATCTACGCAGTGAATCCTCGGCTTCCTGTGTCTTCAACAACAGATTTGCCTTATCCAGATCAGCTTGTTTCTTTGCGATGTGCGATTCTACAAGAGCGAGATATTCCGGTGATCCTCTCTCCGGAATTTCGTCTGTCCCGACCCCCGTAATGGAGGCAAGTTCCGCCTTCTCCATGTCCAGGTTAGTTCGTAAAGTTACTGCTGTTTTGATCGGGGTAGTTCCTTTGGTCGCCAATAACAATTTTTTCTGTTTCTGATTCTCCAACCAAATGCAGCTTGGACGAATGTGATATGAATGGCAGCCACGACAGAGAATTAACTTAGGAAGCTCTGGCTGCATTTGCACTGGTGAAAGTATTTTTTTTTCAAAATTTTTTACGTCCACTCAGTGCGACGACCTGGCTGTTTCTGGCTGTCGGTTGAAGGTTGCCACTAGCAACGGGACAACAGAGAGATTCAGGCAGCAGTACACAATATTTATACGTACATTTATCAAACATAAATATCACACCAAAACTAAAACTTTTCTAGTTCTTGTTTCGTTCTTTTTGTACCGATTTAAAAGTCATGACCTTCATCAAAGTCCACATTCATATTTGGAAGACCTGGCGAAACCCTTTCAAGCGGGGACTTCACTTATTATCGCTCACCGACAGCCATTTTCTCTCAGCCGACTTCAAGTTTTGTTTAGAGATATATGGGTCAAATTTTCAGAAAATGTACAATTGGCAGCTGTACACATTTAGTAAATTCTGCTCAAATAGGCTGCAATTGGTCAATACTACGTAAATTTGAGTATATTTGGCATTGCATTGATTCTAGCAATCGGTTTGGTTGGATTGAACTGTATTTTGAACTTTATTTTCGTCTGAAATTTGGGTTATTTGAGAAGATTGGCGAAGTTGAATTGTACATTTTCTGAAAATCTGACCCATATATTAACAGCAGCAGAGTATTGGTAAGTGCACATTCAACCCTATAGGTCATAGTGTGAGTAACATTGGTAATATTAATTTTGTCCTAAAACCTGAGATTGCAATTTTAATATCTGCCAGATTATTAATCACATCCGGTGTCAAAGTTACAAATGGCAGATGGATGTGAGAAATAATGTACTATGACTTGAGCATCAGGTATAAATCCAGAAAACTAAAAAATTTGAGGGTCAGATCTTTAGAACATTTACAATTGGCAGCTCAACACATTTAGAAAATTCTCTTAAATCAGGCTAAGAAATGATGAATAACGGGTATATCTGAGTCTATTTGGTATCGCATTGAATTATAGTATCTGTTTTGCTATGCTTTGCTATGTTAAACTGCATTTCGAAGCTTATTTCTGCCTTAAATGTGGGTTATTTTAGAGAATTAGTGAGGCGAATTGTACATGTTTTGAAGATCTGACCTTTGATATGCAATACCCAGTTTTAATTATGATGAAACCTTTAAAACTTGGTTTTACATTGACAGCGCGGAAGATTGGAAATGAAAATGACAGAAACCCTGCTTATTGCTCCTGACAAATCAGCCGTCCAGGAATCCAACTCCCCCTAACTATATGGATATTTTAATCTTCTCAAATAACCCACATTTTAGACGAAAATAAAGTTCAAAATACAGTTCAACATAACCAAACAGATTGCTAGAATCAATGCAATGCCAAATATATACTCGAATTGACCTAGTATTGACCAAATTGCAGCCGAATTTAGCCGAATTTACTAAATATGTACAGCTGCCAATTGTACATTTTCTGAAAATCTGACCCATATGCTCAGAATAGGGAAACTACATTACATAATTGGCAGCATTTCAATTTCTCATTGGAAAATTTATCTAGCACGACACTGTCTAATACCCATATGAGGGACATCTCGCTGACATTGAAACCGCTTGTTGGGTATCGCTGTCAGAGTAATGCTCTTGGGATGTTGCTGTTTAATAACAACATATTCTATCGGGGATAAGCATTTAATGCCATTAACAAAACAAAAAATCCATAGGCAAGACCCCATAAATATGATTTTTTTTCATAAATATTATCAAACGAACATCCAGATTGTTTTTGTTATATTTTCAGTTGCCCATGCAGTTGAAATGAAACTTAATTAAACATTTAAGTTTTATTATTACATTTAACAGCATTTTAAGGATACTTCTAGTACAATGTCACAGAGTGTGAAAACTGCGAATGACAAGTTGCAAATATATATTCATGTGATTAGATGTTCTAAAGTTGCCAAATCAGCCACACAAGAAGTAAAAATGCATACATGTATCATCGAGAGTTGTAAAACCACAAGCAATGCTGATTTTTTTTTTTTTTTTTTTTTTTTTTTTGTTTTTTTTGTTTTTTGTTATTGCAAAATTAAGCCAAGTTACATTATAATCATATCAAAATACGCGTGTCGACTCTGTCTATGATTACATTTTCACTTTAAGTGGCTATTCTAATTTTGAACAGCCATCATGAGTTGCATTCCATGTTTATATCACAACTACCATCTACCATGTTTTAATGATGTTTAAATTGTGAATAACCTTGTGTGATCATTTCCAACACATTGTTTAACTAGTGCTAGAAAAAACAATGCCTTCACATCTCTGTGAAGCGCAACAGACTGCAGAAATCTGCATGTGCTTTCAAAAACAATATGCAAAGTCTGGATCACCTTGGGGTCGTAACAAGTAGTACTATTATGTGAACATGAATCCCATTCGGGACCATGACAAGCTGGACTATTGGGCAATTAGATCATTCAGTTTTGTTGCTGAGGCCGTTCTACAGGTTCCTGGGCCAGTAGACCCAGCCGAAGCAACACAACCTAATGATCTAATGGCTTTAGTCGCAATTTATTGTTGTTAACAACAAATTGTAAATGATTTCGAAGCAAAATGAATTTGTGGAAAGCTGTTTTGAGCAGTAGATATTGATTTTAATTTTCTTTGATGTAATCAGTCAGCAGGAACCGGATGTCCGAGGCTACTAGGCTTGGTCTGTACACCTAAAACTGCCCCCGCCATTCCAACAAATGGGGACTAACATCCAATCGGACAATTTTGTATAGCCATAGATAAAGTTACATACATATTCATTTTGCAAACTAATATTGTGTTTAGCAATAGTTCTCCTCAATGTCATTATTCATGTTATGTCAATTAATCTCTTATCACATATATCCATCTAAACCTTTAATTCTCTCAGCCCCCCTTCTCAGTCTATATAACGCATATTCTATTAAATTATAAAGCTTTTATATAACCCATTTAAATAAGCCTTTTAAGTAAAATTGAATAATGCATAGTCAATATTAAAAACGACATTCTTAGCTATATATCATCCAACAAATTATCTTTTATGAATATATTATCAATATTGATGCTTGCAATATTCAAATATAAACAGTAGGTTCCAAACATAATATTATGTAAACACTATACAGTCTAGGTCCAGAGCCTATCAGATGTGATAAGATTGGTATGTCCATGACATTCCGTCCCTGCATTAGTCCCATATACTGTTCTAATGGGATTCTAATAGGAAGTTTTGGGCAATATGGAATGCCATATGCTACAACATTGGCGCTAGTACCACATAAAGTGGGTCACATGAAATGTCATGAGAATCAAACAATACCACATGTGTTATATAGAGATATAATGGAAGTTGTTTTCCTGAGTTTGAAGGGAACTGATATGCTCTGAGCCTAGACTGAATTCACAAACAACCATGGAAATGCGAGTCAGAATGAGCGATAATATAGATGCTGACAATGCTTTCCAATGCACCTAAAGAAATACCTTTTGAATCTCACGCATATTCACAATTCTGCCATTACCGGAGGTGTCAAAATAACAATTGTACATATTCTGACACCCTCCCTCAGTAGTAGGAAATAATAAACCAAATGTTATTTCTATGTTATGTATTCCTTATCACGCTATACACATTAGATAGGCACCGCTTGCGGTTGGTCCTCTTAGAATATGAAAACATACCAATAAAGCCCTCTCCACAGTCGTCAGCAGTGAACCAAGACCTTTGATTTACTTGTGTAGAGTGCCTAGTTATCAGGCCTAATTGACTCATCCCTCAGATCCCACTATCTACTCGCCTCTAGTCACCTTCGTTAAGTGCGTATTCACTACAGAGACAAATATGAACTGGTGACAGAGATAGAGAGAGAGAGCGAGCGAGCGAGAGGGGAAGAGAGAGAGTGAGAGAGCGAGCGAGAGGGGAAGAGAGAGAGAGGGAGAGAGAGAGGGAGGGGGAAGAGAGAGAGGGGAGAGAGAGGGAGAGAGAGGAGAGAGAGAGGGGAATAGAGAGAGAGAGAGAGTGAGAGAGGGAGGGGGAGAGAGGGGGGAGAGGGAAACAGGGGAGAGAGAGAGAGGGAGAGAGAGAGAGGGGGAGAGAGAGAGCGAGAGAGAGAGGGAGAGGGAGAGAGAGAGGGGGAGGGAGAGAGAGAGGGGGAGGGAGAGAGAGAGAGAGAGAGGGAGAGAGAGAGGGAGAGGGAGAGAGAGAGGGGGAGAGCGAGAGAGAAAATGAGAGAGAAAATGAGAGGGGAGAGAAGTCTGCAGTCTAGGCCCAAAGATGAGACAGTCCTTTCAAATGGAGGGAAAGCCTCTTGCTGTAAACCACAAAGTGACATTATAATTCCATTAATACCGCAAAATGTCATTATATTCGCATTAGAACGCTTGGTCCTAGACAAGGAAACTGATTAGCGAAGTAGGGGTCCAATCACTGAAAATGGCGACGCATAGGTTGTAATGTATATGAGCAGAATAAGAATAAGAACATTTCAAACAAACATATCCCAACACCAATATATACCTCCGTTCCAATAACCAATCAGAATGGCAGATCATATATAAGTAGATTTGTCATGGTATTGATAATGGTATAATGAAAGGATTATTTAGATGTTATATCTAAGACAGAATTTGACTGGTTGAATAACAGTAACATGGGTAAATCTTAACGAAAAAGTTATTTGGATATATTTAAATAGATTATTCATTCAATATTCTGTCATTCATGGTGATATACCCATCTAAGTGTAAAGACAACTTTAAAATAGCAGTTCAACATTTGGGTCAGGTTTTCAGAAAATGTACAATTCAACTTCAGCAAACAGATTGCAAGAATCAATGCAATGCCAAATATACTCGAATTTACCCAGTATTGAGCAAAATTGAAGCCTAACTTAGCAGAATTTACTAAATGTGTACAGCTGCCAATTGTACATTTTCTGAAAATCTGATCGATTTAGGTGATCTACAGTTGACATTTTAAACATTCAACATTATTCAACATTAGATTGAGTTCTAAAAGTCATTATATGGGTAACTTTGTTAAGATATACATCTGATAACGGGGGTTAAGAGCAAAACTACAAATTTGATAAATATAGATAAAAGACAGATTGCAAGACAACATTAATATAAGTGGGACCCATTATCTTAGTCGTAGTGACATACAAATCATAGAGACATAGCGTAACCACCCTTGACAGCTTATCTGATGAAGACCACCACTCTACAATATCCACCCCACCCCTACCCTACCCTTTATACATCTATATATATATATAGGTCAGATTATCTGAAAATGTACAATTGGTAACTGTACACATTTAGGAAATTCGGCTAAATTAGGCTGAAAAATGTTAAATTCTGGGTATATCTGAGTATATTTGGTATCGCATTGATTTATAGTACCAGTTCTGTTATGTTAAACTGCATTTTAAAGCTCATTTTTGTGTTAAATGTGGGTTATTTGAGAGGATTGATGAAGGAGAATTGTACATTTTCTGAAAATCTGACCCACTGGATAGCAATAGCAACCCAAGAACTACCAGCAGCTAAATATGCACCCCCTTTCAGGCGTTCTGGTAAAGTATAATGAAACAAAACGTAGACTGACAAGACGTCACCCGGGGTTAAGATACGCCTGTCTCCGTTTGGTTTGTTGTTTTCCAGCGCCTCGGGCTGTATAGGTCTCTATCAATGGAAATGTCAGTCTAGCAAAATAGCTTCAAGGAATTTGGATTGATTCCTTTGCAAAGATGATTCACAGTCAAAGCTATCTACTTCTACCCCATGATTGCTGTAACTTCTATTGGCGATGCAGTGAAATGATGTTTATATCTCTTTGAAGAGGAGCATGTTGGCCCTGATGTAGTGAAGTTTGAATTAATGTCTGTTGGTATGAAAATAACAAATATTGTTGGGATAATAAGATCCAAGGGTAATTTCCATAATGTCTAGACCTTGTGAAAGTATTTATTTATAGGCTGTTACACAATGAAGCCTGTATTTATAGACTGTCACTTACATCCAAAAAGATTACACCATCATGTTTTACTAATATTATCAGCTCAGGTTTTTTATTTGATTTGAAAATATGTTTATTCAGTTACAATTATATTTCATCAACGATGATACTGTCAGTATTGCCTGATTTCATTTTAAATAATTCAGATCATACAATTAATTTAAAGGCGTACTTCACGTTGTGTAATTACAGAAGTAGACAAATAATGATGAAGTTAAAGTACAATTCAGTTGGTGACTTTACCATATTGGATGTGTATCGAATAAGAATGATTATATAATTTTGTCAATAATACAAGCACCTGAGAATCTAGGGAATTAACCAGAAGTCACAAAATCGAAATTAAAAGATGAATGGAGGTGTTACATCTAAAGTAATTGAATACAATAGACTAGCTTCATATTGTATAGAAGAGACTAGGACCTGCATAGCCTTTATTACACCCCTGTGCTGTTGCTTCCTATACCTTCAGCATTGTATGTCACACTTGGTCAAAGTGGTGCATAACATGTAAATTATGTCACCCTTGGCGCATACAACAAGTAGGTCCACCAAAAACGTAAATTACTTCTTTTATTTTTAATTATTTATATTTTTTATTATTAATGGGGTGTAATAAATATGGAACAAAGCTCGGGTGAAGTCTGTACACTTGTTAGTGACCTCGGGAGCACAGAAGATCTCGGGCTAACGCCCTCTAACTTCCCGCGCTCCCTCGGTCAATAACAAGTGTACAGACTTCCCCCTTGCTAGGTTCCATTTATATATTCTACATATCCTTGTGCTAATTGTGTGCTTTATAAGCCCATTAGACTAGTCGCTGAACTTATTGGTAACATAAATACCAAAACAACCCCATTACATCCACCATAGATGCCTGTTATACCATATAGGAGTTGCTCTGGTTGATTATTTGCAATTTCTATCCAAACCCAACGAGTGACAAGTGTCATTCCAAGCCCGCTTAGTGGCCTGGCCTAGTTACAACATGGAAGGCAATAAAATGGCCGCCCACTTCCTGGCTTGGTTGAAAGGTCCTGGGTCCAGAAGTGGTTAAGGATGATCGCGGGTATTTCTCAGTTACCAAAAACGGCGGAGATTTTACGACATTGACCATGTTCATATTTATTTATTTTTGTATCATTTCTTAGGTTAGTGATGTTCAGTTATTAAAAAGAAACACTTCTGAAGATTGAACAGATTAGTATATGTTTTTTTTCTTGTTTGTTATTCTTTTACGACACCGTAAGCCACCTTGTTTACATTGAGATTCTAAGCTATTCTACTGATATGTCAAGTTCGGGGGCCTGCAGCTCCTAAAGTAATCTGGGAACCACCAATTTTCTTGTTATTTTCAGAAAATATATTCCTTAAACTATAATATACTAAAGAATCAGCCAACTGTATTTACAATTTATGGTTTAAAATGGATGAAACGTTTCAAAAACACTCTTTTCTCCATAGAGGGCCATGTTAAATTAATTAAATAACTTTTTATTTTCAAACGGAAATAGCAAAAAATCTAATTTGGGAACCCCCCTTAAAAAAATTATATTTGAAATCAGCATGATTTGGAGTACAAACTGTGAAAAAATCAGGCTGATCTATTTACTTTGGGAAATACCCGCGATCATCCTTAAACCCTCCAATGAAATACTTTACTGGTGTAGTATCTGTAATGTCTTTTACATGGGTCAGATTTTCCAGAAAATGTACCATTTGCCTTCACAAATCCTCTCAGAACTGATACTTTAAATCAATGCGATTCCGAATATACTCAAATATAACCGGTATTCTTTATTTTTCAGCCTAATTTAGGAGAATTTCCAAAATGTGTAGAGCTGCTAATTGTACATTTTCTGGAAATCTGACCCACATGTATCAGTCTACTGTAATGTAATCAATAGTTGACGTTAGATGCTCATTAACAATAAGACATGAACTATGATAAAGTGTAAACACTCCAATTCAAATGAATTTTGAAACACATTTGATTAAACAGACTATTTTATATGATACATGATATGTTCAGGCAATTGTTATGAGATATTAGGGCAACATTGTGTAACCTCGTTATACTTATATTGATTATTAATTATCAAATAGATGTTCACAAAGAACCCTTACATGATATACAATAATATACAATAATATAATATAATATAATACAATATATAAATAATATAGCACCCGAAATCCTCTGGAAATATCTTTTTATAAGTTCTTCCTTCTTTTTCTGTTCTTACTCTCTATTTATATAGTTTCTCGTGAACCTTCTGTAAAATCACCCCCATTAGAATGTATTGGGTTGGGTCCTCCAAATACAAATAAGGTCATTTTACCAACGTAGCGACAACGACTAAAAAAATCCTCCAAAATTTCGGCCAAATGACTTTTAAATGGGTTGGAAAAGAATGGAAGAGCATGTCGAAAATATTTCGTTTTTGACCGACGTTAACAGAGAGTACAACTTTAATTTAGTTACCCACTGAATAACATGAGACCAGGGACCTCCATTAACATTGAAATGGTTGTGAATTCTCTCTGAATTGTTACAGTTTATTTTGGTATCTTCCAACCTGTTCATCATCTCCATGCAAGAAGTCTATCTATCAAAGTACAAAAGAGGACAATTAAAATACACTAAAATTATTCATTAGAGTCATCTCATAAATAATGTCAACATTAGTCCAAAAGACCCCGTGCTTGCCCAACTGTAACAAAAAGCTTAAATGCAAGGAAAGTTTATATTTAGAAACCTTAATAACTGTAAAGATTCTTGCCGATTCTCATGCGATTCTCACGGTATGTATGTCATCTGTGGCACAAAATCGCATGAGAATCGGCTTAGTGGACAAGGGGCGTTAGTAATGATTAATGTCAATTTATAATAAGATGATCCTTATTACTTCAAAATTATGGTTGGCATTTATAATGTATTTTTCAATGTGTATTCATTAATTGAAAGACTAACGACTTAACGTAAAAGTATTATGTAATTATTGATGGTCCGTTCAGAAGAAATGTAATTGAGCATAGAACAATTATCCAAGTTCCTGTGAAACAAACATGAAAGTCATGGAAATAAAATTCAAGTAAATCAATCAATCAATCAATTAGACAAACCGATTTAAAATATAAGGTGCTGGTTATATATAACTTTTTGATATATCAACCTTTTGAAATTACTCAATAAATTTATTTCATATTACCTCAAGAAATCTGCAATAACTGAAAATGGGGTTTACCCTTGAACACACCTGCATTTTAAGCTAGGTAAAAGAACGGAATTACTGTTGACGAACATGAATTGGCTCTTTGATTGATTGATGGAGGCTTGAATTGTTGTGACTTGGAACTGCATGCTTGTCTGTACACTTACTTATTGGATTGTTTGAAAAATGGATCTAAAGATAAAAACCTACTGGACTGTCTTGATAAGAAAGATGCGTTGGTGATGGTTTTAAAAATCTGTATTGCTCTTAAAGATGCATTACCAGCTGTGGAAGATCCTGAAATGAAATAACTATCTTTGAGATAAACACTCTAAACCTATCATATGTTCTGGAGAAACGATTTAAATGAAGAAAAACTGATTAAAAGTAACAAATTCAGTATCGGTTTTTGCTCTGCATACCACTGCATGAGTGGCCTGTAAATGCCCATTCAAGACAGGAGGGGTAGTGGGAAACCCCTAGTCACATACATGCACAGGGTCTATTTTTATATAGTTTGGGTCCAAAGAAGCAAGGTTTATAGAAATAGGCTTTACAGGTTCTAATAGGCAATCGAGTTATTGGTCACAGTTAGAAACAAACAAACATACATATCAGTTGGGTGTATGCTTCATTGAGCAATGAGTCACTACCAGTAGGGACATAATTGTAGACATGTATAAATGATGGTCTGATGATTGGCACTTAACATTCAATCAACAAGTCCAATACTTAGACACTTGGGTCCTGTTGTATAAGCAAAGGAGAGCCATATTCTTATGGCAATATCTTCCCCTGTAGGGAGGAAAAACATTCCTCATATATGTGAAATTCCCAGCTTTTAGGAGGAGCCTATGTATACAATCAATGATGGGTAGGGGAAGCTGCATGGGTAACCAGGGAGGAGTGAACCTCTTCCATTGGAGAGAACATAGGCAAGAATCACAACACTTGTACAACAGGCCCCTGCTGCAATTCCTTATAGCCTATGTGGTAATGACATAATTTACAACAAAAATAACAAACATCTGTTTAAAATGTGGAACGGAATTCCACAAAACATCACACTATAACAAGGTCAACTGAGATCATTAGCATAAAGTGCACCCTCATTTCCAATATATGACGTATGCTAACAAGGGAGAAATCCCTGTGAAATCTCTGGTTGACAGACGATCCAATGGACGTCCATTCAGTGCGCACTGATTGAAGAATGCACCACTTCTTTTGTTATTTACATGCTTTTAATGGATTCGGAATTCTTAGATATTCAAGGACATGTTTGGGTTTATCATATACTTGGTGTATGTGGCAAAAGGAAAAATTGCGCACATTTGCGCATGCATAGCTGGTAATGCATTTTTAATATCATTGTGATATGTGTATATTAACTAAATTGATCAATTTATGGATTTTCCATTTTTTGTATATAATATACTTGAGTTATAGTAGTCAGCAATGACTGCGATATAGTATATTAGTTACATAATGTTTTGTGCTGAATAAAAATATCTTAAATACAAATACTTAAGATATCATATAATTTGTCCAACAGAATCGGGAAACATGAGTTTAAGATGTAAAGAAGTACCAAGTAAAAGACACTAGTCTGATGAATAATAAGCATATCATTGTCCACAGTAGCTACCACTCTAGGAGGGAAAAGGTGGTAGGACTAGTCTCCAGCCTCTATGTATGCAAAGATTTGTACATATATGCATGAAAACATTATTCATATTGTCCACTCCACCACTAGGCAATTTCCATGACACACCCATATACATAAGACTTCCTGCAACTCTTTCCCTCTCCCTCCTCTGTCATAGATATTCCTGTGTAAGGTGTTCTCGCTCTCTTGCTCATATATTTACTCAGTCTAATCGCTCTCTTTTACTCTTCCTCTTTCTCCCTTACTCCTACACCTCTCTCCTTCTTTCTCTTTTCTTTTGTCTCTCTCCTTCTGCCGCACCACACCCTTTTGAAGGACGTTTTAACAGTCCTGTAGCAAAAACAACTTGACAAAATCCTCCAACATTTTGATCAAATGGCTTTTCGATGGGTTGGAAAAGAGTGCAACAAGAAATAGAACATATTTGGGTCAGATTTTCAGAAAATGTACAATTCAATTTCTCCAATCTTCTCAAATAACCCAAATTTCAGACGTAAATAAAGTTAAAAATACAGTTCAACCTAACCAAACAGATTGCTAGAATCAATGCAATGCCGAATATACTTGAATTTACTTAGTATTGACCAAATTACAGCCTAATTTTGCAGAATGTACAACATCAGTACAGTGGCTAATTGTACATTTTCTGAAAATCTGACCCATTTAGATTTTGAGCAACGTTAACTGGGGGTTCAACTTTAACCATGTCTGGACCAAGGGCCCCTCAACCAAGCCAGGAAGTGGGCGGCCATTTTATTGCCTTCCATGTTGTAACTAGGCCAGGCCATTAAGCGGGACTGGAATGAGGCTTGTAACTCGTTGGGTTTGGATAGAAATTGCAAATAATCAACAAGAGCAACTGCTATTGGGTATAACAGGTATCTATGGTGGATGTAATATGGTTGTTTTGGTATTTATGTTACCAA
Organism: Sthenelais limicola; assembly: GCA_942159475.1. NCBI lineage: Eukaryota > Metazoa > Annelida > Polychaeta > Phyllodocida > Sigalionidae > Sthenelais > Sthenelais limicola. The sequence continues at coordinate 37,973,159 of OW804095.1, forward strand.
TATAAGTTCAGGGACTAGTCTAATGGGCTTATAAAGCACACAATTAGCCATGGGTTTCACAACCTCTTTTATCCTCCTTTATAAATATAGGTATAACATAACATTATGCAACTGCATAACGGTAAATATATATGAATTATGAATATGATTTAGGACCATAAGTTCATACTAAGCGTCATGCTAGGGGGAGCCACTAGCCATATAGTCCATAGGTCGCCACCATAACTCTAGGTTAATGAATATTCATGAGAAGCATCATTGGATAGCCAGAGCCCCCCCCCCCCCCCATGACTTAATATGTAAGGTTACGCCTTATTGGGTAACCAGGTATAATGACAATGATTGGTTAATACCTATACCTATAATAGAGCATGCGCATTACATGTATTAAATGTATAAATACTGTTGTTTCAGCCATTAAAAGTATTGTCTAAACAGGATTAAATTGCTGCTCTTTTATTACTAGATCTAGGCTATACCATTGCCTAGACTCTAGATCGACGACCATATTATATTTCCAATATACTCTATCACTAGCACCCTTACCTCGGAGAGATTCCATGCATATCACATGGTGGAGAACCTAAAAGTTAAAGCTGGAGAACACTAGTAACTTGAGAAGGCTAAATGGGTCCTAGTCTCTTCTATACAATATGAAGCTAGTCTATTATATTCAATTACTTTAGATGTAACACCTCCACTCTTCGTTTAATTTTGATTTTGTGACTTCTGGTTAATTCCCTGGATTCTTAGGTGTTTGTATTATTGACAAAATTATATAATCATTCTTATTCGACACACATCCAATTTGGTAAAGTCACCAACTGAATTGTACTTCAATTTTTTTTTTGAATTTTGAGCAACAAAACATATTGGTTGCCATGACAACCCCACGTAAATCATTAGTGCAATACGCACTATGTGTAAATCACTCTAGATAAGTTGTTTTCAGAGCAATGCGTCTATAATGATATGTGATTGTCCAATCGTAGAGAAGGTTACTTAGAGCTCTTAGGGAAAAACAAATCTAAGATGACGTAGGCGAAGATAATTCAATGACGACAAGTATGTTACCTTTGAATATATTGAGTACAAATCTGATATACAAATCGAGCTTAACGAGGGTGAGGCATGTCAAGATGTATGGCTCTAGGATTGTATTTATATTGTACACAAAATCTGTAATGAATAAAGTAGAAAAACGCCTCTTGCCAAGAGATATTTCTATAAATACATCCACCTCACAGTGTTATCATAGTGGGGCTGTTTCGTACGACATCCTTACTTTCTTAAGCTACATTGGATTTGATTGATTGAGTTTTTGTATTTCCATAAGCATCACATCATTACAATGCTACTCTCAGCTTAGGTTCAAGAAAGAAGATTTTAGATTCATACTATTAATATTGTACTATCTATACTGTTACAAAATACATAATTATTCATTATCTATGCCATGATTCATGTATACACCATAAGGCAAAAACAGTACTAGCAGATAATACAACATTATAATATTTTTTGTGAAGATTTCCAGTATGTGGGTCAGATTTCAGAAAATGTAGAATCAACAGCTGTAAACATTTAGTAAATTCTGCTAAATTAGGCTGCAATTTGGTCAATACTGGGTAAATTCAAGTACATTTGGCATTGCACTGACGCTAGCAATCTTGTTGGTTAGATTGAACTGCATTTGAAGTTTATTTTCATCTGAAGTTCGGATTACTGTATTTGAGAAGATTGGCGAAATTGAATTGTAAATTTTCTGAAAACCTGACCCATATGTTCAGTATATATAGGGGATATAAGTCTCAGTACAATCAAATGATACTTGCTACTGCCACAACACGTCATCTGCACCCTAAAGGGTGGTCTCCACTGGCGTGTGGTAAGCTCTGCGGTAAGCTCTGTGGTAAGGCTTGCGGTAAGCCTTGCGATGGTGCTGTGTTGGTGAGAAGTGGCGAGGTCCTGTCTACATGGCCAGTGAACCATGAAGGCATGGCCTCGCCATTCCTCTCCACCTCCAGAGCCAGCACAAATCATCGCAAGGCTTACCACACGCCTCTTGCCAAGAGATATTTCTATAAATACATCCACCTCACAGTGTTATCATAGTGGGGCTGTTTCGTACGACATCCTTACTTTCTTAAGCTACATTGGATTTGATTGATTGAGTTTTTGTATTTCCATAAGCATCACATCATTACATTACATCTACTCTCAGCTTAGGTTCAAGAAAGAAGATTTTAGATTCATACTATTAATATTGTACTATCTATACTGTTACAAAATACATAATTATTCATTATCTATGCCATGATTCATGTATACACCATAAGGCAAAAACAGTACTAGCAGATAATACAACATTATAATATTTTTTGTGAAGATTTCCAGTATGTGGGTCAGATTTTCAGAAAATGTAGAATCAACAGCTGTAAACATTTAGTAAATTCTGCTAAATTAGGCTGCAATTTGGTCAATACTGGGTAAATTCAAGTACATTTGGCATTGCACTGACGCTAGCAATCTTGTTGGTTAGATTGAACTGCATTTGAAGTTTATTTTCATCTGAAGTTCGGATTACTGTATTTGAGAAGATTGGCGAAATTGAATTGTAAATTTTCTGAAAACCTGACCCATATGTTCAGTATATATAGGGGATATAAGTCTCAGTACAATCAAATGATACTTGCTACTGCCACAACACGTCATCTGCACCCTAAAGGGTGGTCTCCACTGCGTGTGGTAAGCTCTGCGGTAAGCTCTGTGGTAAGGCTTGCGGTAAGCCTTGCGATGGTGCTGTGTTGGTGAGAAGTGGCGAGGTCCTGTCTACATGGCCAGTGAACCATGAAGGCATGGCCTCGCCATTCCTCTCCACCTCCAGAGCCAGCACAAATCATCGCAAGGCTTACCACAGCGCTTACCGCAGCTAATGGAGACCACCCTTAAGGCACATATCTAATTCGACAGCACACAACCAATCAACATTCAGTTCTCATTGAAAAAAGCTCGTAATTTGTTGACTAAATATTCTTGAATCTGGTCTTAAATGTGCCGAAGTCATCTATATTTCTTATCTCAGTGGCTAGATCATTCGGATCATCAGATTTATGATGTGTCTGCAGTTTAACACTAGATTTACCAGTGACCTTATATTAGAAAAAATGTACCAATTTCTATAAAAACTTCAGGACATAGTATTTATCAATAATCACTATATACATGTCCATATATCATTGTTATTGTATATGGGTCAGATTTTCAGAAAATGTACAATTCAACTTTGCCCATCTTCTCAAATAGCCTAAATTTCAGACGCAAAAAAAGTTCAAAGTACAGTTCAACCTAACCAAACAGATGGCCAGAATCATTACA